>CM042248.1:43120565-43343065 GCA_023566225.1 Romanogobio albipinnatus
AGAATCCTGAAAAAAATGTATCATGGTTTCTATAAAAATATGAAGCAGCACAGCTGTTTTCAACATTGATAATCATAAATGTCTCTTGAGCACTAAATCATATTAGAATGATTTCTGAAGGATCATGTGACACTGAAGACTGGAGGAATGATGCTGAAAATTCAGCTTTGCATCACAGGAATAAATTACATTTTACAATATATTCAAATGAATATATTAAAATGTAATAATATTTCACACTTGTACTGTTTGTACTGTATTTTTGATTAAATAATATATAATTTTTTGATGGACAAACATTTCATAAGCACATTAGGCCAAAAAGTAGCAGGATTGTTTTGTTTAAAATGAAATTATACTCCATAATATCAAGTTTGTGCGTCTCAATCCGCTCCCTAGTTCAGTAGTCAGGACACTGATCAGGGGGTCGGCCATTTTAAGGCCCGTCTCAATTGCAGAATCCGTCCAGTGCACTGAAACCGAAACGTTCGCTCCCTACTAAGTCCCACAATGCACCGCAAAACCCAGGAAGCATCGATGCTCACTATTTTCCCTGACCAGAAGTTCCGAAGCATGAAACATAAATAACGCGAGTGAACTAACTACACATAACGACCGATAACGACATGCGATATGTTTTTAAAAATAGAAACCATTATTTTATTATATTTCAGCATAGACATACATTGTTACACAGGTAATGACCACAATCTAGCTTACATTTATAATTTATTTATGGCAGAAATGTTGCACGTATATGTAACAAGCAAAGTATTTATCATAATGTACTTTTAAATTACATTACAAGTAATGTCAGTAATATATCAGCTGTGCTGTTGTTCATAAATACCAGTACAATGAAGACGTTGTCTTGTCGCCGGAAATAGTCATCAGTGTCCCATTGTGTAGTGAGCCAGCGTCCTTACTGTACTTTCCAGTGCCCGAATTCATGAAAATACTGATTCACAAGCTCGGGAGCTATGGAACTGATTGAGACACACCCTATATGTCACTGAACTTTGGGTGGTCTTCAAAAAAAAGTGCACTTTAAATACCCGGATGAAGTGTGGAATGCTGGACACTTCATGCACTCAACTGTCGCAGCTTTAACTACCTAGTGGAGGGGGAGGCACTACCAGATTCCGATTTTGAATGACAAAATAACCATGTAAAGTTCATACACTACACGGTTGAGTACATAGTGCATAAGTATAATATTATTATAATTAGTTACATTTATATAGCGCTTTTCTAGGCACTCAAAGCGCTTTACATATTGAAGGGGGGGAATCTCCTCAACCACCACCAATGTGCAGCATCCACCTGGACGATGCGACGGCAGCCAGAACGCCCATTACACACCAGCTGATTGGTGGAGAGGAGACAGAGTGATGAAGCCAATCGTGGGGATGAATAGGAGGCCATGATGGACCGAGGCCAATGGACAAATTTGGCCAGGATGCCGGGGTTACACCCCTACTCTTTATCGAAGGACATCCTGGGATTTTTAATGACCACAGAGAGTCAGGACCTCGATTTAACGTCTCATCCGAAGGACGGTACATAAGTACATAGTGTATAAGTGCATTGTGTATAGTGCGTCATTTGGGACACAGCTATAGTTTCACTGGCATTCATGTATTTATGGGGGATCTACAAACACTAGACCTTAGGTGTCCCACATTAGGCAGTGTCCCACTTTAGTTCACCCCAAGTAAAAAAAACCCACTAAAATCTAAACATTCATTATAAATATTACAAGGGAATTTTAGCATCAAAACATGTGATGACATCTATAAAAAAAATTATATTAATTTTGAGGTTGACTAAAAATTACATTTAAAGGAACACTCCACTTTTTTGGGACTTTATTTTATTCACTGTGAGTTAGATAAGTCCATACATACCATTCTCATCTCCGTGCATCCCATAACTCTGTCTGACGCACCCACCGTTAGCCTAGCTTAGCACAAAGACTGGAGGTATATGGCTCCAGCTAGCCTACTGCTCAATAAGTGACAAAATAACACCAACATTTTCCTATTTACATGTGATGTGTATAGTCACAGTGTGTACAAATAACAAGGTTACAGCCATATTATAAACGTTTACACACTGGGATTATATTCTCAGAAGGTGCAGCACTGCTCTACTTCTGCGGAGGGCGGAGTGATTTGCTCGCAGGACCGGAGAAGCCCTGCTGTTACATCTGTCAACAAAACCAACGTGACTGTTGCATGGCTGACTTTGAGGAATTGTCAGAGGATTTTTACTTTGTATCAAACCAAAATCCAGAACCGTATCGTTTTGAGCCAGAATACACAGACAAGGAGTTACAAACTTTGGAAGCTGATAGACAAGGCGCCGAATTACCTCTGGCACCGCTCATTTGTTACTGTGACAGTCAGAGCGCGTTCGTGACAACACAATACTAACATTACAGGGGATACATGGAGCACGGGAACAACTGCAATACAGTAGTGACCACCCCATTCATGTAATAGTGTCACATCGGCTTCTCCGGTCCTGTGAGCAAATCACTCCGCAGAAGTAGAGCAGTGCTGCGCCTTCTGAGAATATAGTCCCCAGTGTGTATACGTTTATAATATCATACCTGCCAACTTTTCAAAAAACCTTGGAGTGAGATTTTGTCAGGGGAGATCAAAATTATGCCGCACACGCAGCCACACAAGTTGGTGGCTTAGATATCAAAGAATTGGAATTAATTTGATGTTGTACCCATGTATACCCTGCGTTCTGGTGGTTTGTGGGAAGGCCCAAAGCCGTTGATATGTGCAGCCCACTGGAGATGGACAATACTGGTTACATTCTGTGAAGCAGACATAGCTGAAGGTCCACCCCCAGGAAATTTTGGATTAAGTAGATGTGATATCCTGCATTCTAGTGGATTTTGGGGTGGTCTGCTAAAGATGTGCAATACCTGAACTTATTCTGATTCATGTTCGGCATCATTGCAGAGCCTTCTAGAATTGAGCTAAACATTCAACTAGAAAACTATTGTTGTGCCTAAATGACTTATTAATAGACCAGTGTTTAAGGTTGATTGATATTTTGATTAGAATGGTATTAGCTAACGCGTTCTTCATGTATTGTGCTAGTTTAGCAATTATAATGTTTGGATTTACACAACAACACATGGTTCACGGTTCTTGAATTTCAGACTCAGTATTCAAGGACTGGCAATTATGTGAAAACAAATATTGGTCTTATAAAGTGCTTAAATTAACCAAAGTTTAAGAGTAATTAAAGAAGAGAAACCGACATATTTCTGCTTTTTCATTCAGGGAGTCTGCTGCCGAATTCAGACGAATGCAAAAGAATAACCCCAATTTTTACACAGCTTACAGTGTTGTAAATGGTTGTTAACTGTTGGATTGATAAGCTATGTGCATTCAAATACTGTAGAATAATAATGTATCTAGAATAGTATATAACCATATTTTAAATAAATGTACAATTTATCATTTTGACTCCTAATTTAACATTTTCCCTGTTCTTAAAAATTGTTTAAATTCAGTTATGTGATGTTTTTTATCAAAATGATTGCAAAACAGGGTGATTTTTGAGAATTTAAGCTTTCAAATATTCCCTTTAATGATTAGGCATACTTAAAACTTGGTTTGAATAAATAGTCTATATTGATGTTTATTAAACACATAAGCTAATTTGTTACTCATTTTATAATTTATTTATTTATGATTGGTTGGTTTATGATTTATTTCCAATTAACTTGTCTATAATGAGTTCACTGTTTTCATTAAAAGCTGAGCAATGTGTCTGTAGGATTCTCTGATGATAATATTAACGATGTTAAAAGAATGTTAAGATCTTTAACGCACAGGCAGACGCACAGGCAACATTTGAATGTTCACAAAGCGCATTCACGACCGGCTTTGACAGTTCGAAAATGTATAGCGGCCCATAGAAACAGTCGCTAGTGAGGCATCTACTTATACATATCTATGGACAGCAGCGCATAGGGTTCATTGGCGCTCGGGGAGTTTGAAAAGAACGAATGAGTCTCGGTCCAAGATGTTTTTTTTTTTTTGTTGTTTTTTTTTTTGCGTGAGACATTGGATGTGTGGCGTGAGTGCGTGTGAAAGTAGGCAAAACCGTGTGTCATACGGCGAAAGCGTGAGAGTTGGCAGCTCTGTAATATGGCTTATCTCATGTAACCTTGTTATTTGTACACACTGTGACTATACACATCACAACATGTAAATAGGAAAATGTTGGTGTTATTTTGTCACTTATTGAGCAGTAGGCTAGCTGGAGCCATATACCTCCAGTCTTTGTGCTAAGCTAGGCTAGCGGTTAGTTATTATGCACAGAGATGATGGTATGTATGGACTTATCTAACTCTGGGGGATACAGTGAATAAGCTAAAGTACCAAAAAAGTGGAGTGTTCCTTTAATGGTGTTATTAAATTATTCATTTTTTAAGCATAACTTTGTTACCATTAGTAGGCGTCTAATATAAATGTAACAATAAGGGAAAACTCTAACATTGACCAGTAACTGATAAGGTAGTGATATTATAGTGCATCCCTAAAAATACTTCAATTCAGATTTGCTCCCTGCAGATGATCTAGCTTCCTGTAGTTGGATCTCAAACACACATGAACGAGCTAATCAAGGTCTTTACGTTCACTTGAAAATTACAGCCAGGTGTCTCAGAACTCAAGGAGCAAGATCAAGCACACTTACTTAAATTCATCAAGACCAAGACCAAAATCGTTCTGCTCAACCAGAGGAAATCTGCTCCAGCAGATGGTTTTGCAACAGGAGAGGTCATCTTTTTCCAGAAATGATCTGTGGCGATTCGACTGAGTCACACGTTAAACCAGCTCTTTCTCTAATTGAATTAAGACTTGGCTCACATCAGTCACTGGAATAATTAAAACGGCTGCCCCTGGAACAGAGAAAAACAGAGCATAGAAAATTCAATTAAGCTTTAAAACAACAAAGCATCAGCATGACAGTCTCCTTCCATTTTCTTAAATGATGTCCTTTGTGTATGTCACAGGCTAGTTACGGTAATCTACTGTGAGGAAACAAGACTTTGAGTTTTCTTTACTGACAAAAAGTATTTACTGACAAATCCAAATTATATTGTTACATTTATTAGTAGCCTATTGACTTAATGTGACATCTTGGTGACATTTAGACCAGTGGTTTTAATTTAATCTTCATAATAATAATATAAAGCAATAAGCCCCAAGGAAGCTGTGGTTTAAGCTAAGGGGCGTTGTTAGGCACGACGCGGAGCTGTTATAAATTCACTGTAAACCATGGCTTCACCAGGGTTGCCAACTCTCACGCATTTGGCGTGATAGTCACGCTTTCAGGCTCTGTCTCACGCTCTCACGCTGCCCAACTTAATCTTACGCCAAATTGCCAAACCTGCTTTTGTTAAGCTTTTAAAAAAAAATTAAGTTTTAATGCGAAATTCAAACAATAAATAGAGTTTTGGCGCTAATATGGCATAACAGTTAAAGCCAGAGTGTTGAAAAACGGAATTGCGACATGCTCTCTCATCTCCCGGTGGCGCGCGCGCGCGGTCACGAGCTTCACGGAGCTCTCAATACTTCTAGCGCTGTGTCAATACATTTGAATGGCTTGATACACAACAGCTCCACTTTACAGGTGTTTGCAGCAAGTTTTGGTAAACAGTACAGCACAGTGTGCATTGATTATTACGCCAACCATACAGGATCGTTTTATAATGGAGAGTGATGGAGATGCAACATTGTTAACATTAATGTTAATATTTTTCTTGTATTTAGTCCTCAGGTATTCCTTACTAATTGGTCACACTCATACACATTGATGGTCAAATGTGACCATACACCTTAGCTATTTTTCAATTGAATAAATGTTCTATATTTTAGTTCAATAATATTTATTGAATATTTTGGTACTAAATACTATTTGTGCAATAATGATGGTCCATTAATGACCACTTCAAATATTTTTCTTCTAATATTTGTATTATTTATATTACAATTAGTATAGTAATTAAGGTTAAAATAGAGAATTCTTATTCAAAGAGGCAAATTAGAGTCATTTTGTGGCTCGAAAAATATAAATTTCCATTTGTAATCTAGTTGCTCAAAAAAGTATTGCAGTTTTGCATTTTAATAAATATTTAGATATGATCAAACACTAGATTTCTTTAAATGTGAAATTTTTAAGTGCTATAACGTACATATCCTTATTTCCTTATATGTACAGTAGGCTATGAATTGATACTGAAATCGAAATCGATGTACCGTCGAATACCGTCAGCCCCTCAACAACCCCCATCTCACTCCAACCTGATCTTAAAAGTTGGCAACCCTGGCTTCACGGGGATTATAGCTTTTTATATAATGTTTACCACACAATACAAATTAGTAAAGCTAAAATATATGTATCAATGCAGCTTTCATGAAGTAAAATCAATACAATTCTTCCTTCCGCCGGAAAAAATAGTCCCTAACCTTGAACAGCAAACACTGATCTATATAAATGTTCTCTATTTATAGATCAGTGACAACAGAAGTTACATTATTACACCATTAGATGGCGGCAAAGACTGTCTTAATGAGCGAGTCACTCAATAGCGAAGACTTTTATATTGAAAGGACTGAAACTTGTAAGCAACTGACAAATGAGCGCTGTCAGGACATGGAAAACCCCTTTACTGTTAAAAGGACAAGACATCGGACATTCAATAGATCTTTATTATGAACATAGAACTGACCTAAAGGATATGCTACATTTAATGCAGGTAATACACTCGGTCACTCAATGTTTCACAATAATACAAGCTTCAATGAATGATATCAATGAGAACAAACATACAATATGTTTACGTTGCTAGGAGTGGTTGCTAAGGGTGCAGTGATACAGAGAACCGTTGGGTGAAGCGGTCATAGCTGTGTCGTGAATAAAACACAGCTATTGACCAATCGGAATCAAGAACTGGAACTAACCGTTTTATAAAAAATAATATTCTCAAGAGGGTTAATCAGTTTTGGTTTGTCTGGCATGGGGTTTATTTTTGAGGGGCGTTTGTATAAACCTGATGCAAAAATGCAGGCAAGTAGTTCTAACATGTGCTGAAGCACTAAATATAAATGCAAGAAATATTTAAATAATGAGGTGTAATTTTCAATGCACTTAGTCATTGGCACCATTTTCACAGTTGAGCTGAATTAATTGACTGTACCACAATCAACACATTTTTCTTACTTTGTTGTTGTTGTTAGTCTTCAAGGTGCAATCCTAGGATTTAATGAGAACGAATCTGAGGATCAAGGTGAGATGAGGTGATATAAAAATATAAAATAAACACTGTATATAAGATATGAACATTTCATTAATCTCCAGCTTCCTCTAGTGGTCTACTAGCAGTATTGCAACTGAGAACAACATATTGGCTGGGATCAGAGGATGTTTTTAAAGGGGCAATTCAGCCAAAAAAGGAACACTCTCCAAAGTAGTATATAAAGAAGATATTATATGTTTTATGATTAGATGATGTATGTTTCAACTGTTTTTGTCCATATACTACAAACACCCCAACAAATCAAGACAATGATGAACTTAAGTACACTTAAAGGGATAGTTCACCCAAAAATGAAAATTAGCCCATGATTTAATCACCCTCAAGTCATCCTAGGTGTACATGACATTCTTCTTTCAGACGAATAAAATCGGAGTTATATTACAAAAGTCCAGGCTGATCCAAGCATTAGAATTTGATTCATAGCTGCTCTGTTTTTGAAGTTCATAAAAAGTGCATCTGCTCATCAAATAACGTGCTCCACGCGGCTCTGGGGTGTTAATAAAGGCCTTCTGAAGCGAATCGATGCATTTGTGTAAGAAAAATATCCATATTTAAAACTTTATCAAGTAAACTTTCGGCCGACCGCCTTCCGTGTTCAATTTATGGAAAAATTGTTGAAAGTTTCCCTGTCCAATCGAAAGACTAACGCGACCAGGTAGGCTCGTCATGACGTCACGTACGCATCTTGAGTTACACTTTCAACATTTAACACTTTTCCACGGAATGCGGAGGCCAAAAGTTTACTTGGTAAAGTTTTGAATATGGATATTTTTCTTACACAAACGCGTCGATTCGCTTCAGAAGGCCTTTATTAACACCCCAGAGCCGTGTGGAGCAGTTATTTGATGGGCAGATGCACTGGACTTGTGTAATATAACATCTCGGTTACGTATGTAACCCTCGTTCCCTGAAGAAAGGAACGGAGACGTACGTCGGAATTGACAGATGAATTGGGATCAGTTTTCAGAGACCAATCAACTTCGAGTGATTAAAAACGAACGGAAGTGGAATACCGCATCATTGTTTTTCAACTGAGGAGCCGAGATAAGTGACTCGGGCCTTCAGCTGAAGCACAGCACCTGGCGACGGGATGTACGTCTCCGTTCCCTCCTTCAGGGAACGAGGGTTACATACGTAACCGAGACGTTCCCTTTCAGTCGGTCACGTTCGACGTGCGTCGGAACTGACCGCCGAATTGGGATCCCTACCAACACACCAGGGGTGCTGGCTCTTCCAGTGCCCTGCCTGAGCTCGCTGGACCACTCCTATGTTGGAGTGGGAGTCAGGGCTCCCGGCAGGGAAGGAGAGTCACTGCTGTCTGACACCGAAGGGGTGGAGGAGGAACTCACAGGGTTAGCCGTTTCCGGGGAACTCAACTGGAGCAAAATAGACGCACGTATCCGTCCCATTGGGCGGGAGTGGCGTTGCAAGCCGACACTAGAACGGGTACTTGGCGCTACTGGCCACTGGGGGCTAAGATGCGGGAAGATACCGGCCCTACATGGAGGCTATCAAATCTAGCGAAATGTGTTAGGTGTGGCCCAGCCCGCTCTACATATATCTGTCAGCGAGGCGCCTTGAGCCTTGACCCGAAGGCCCAACCGGCTGAGGTGACGGAGCACCATGTCCCTGTGTTCACACAACTTCGTGAAGCCGTGAGGCGACAGGGACAGCCTGAAGGGCATCAGGTCGATCACTGCAACCAATCTCGGGGACGGATGCATTCGGGAATGCATTTGTGCGTTAACATTCTGAACGGGAGCTTGTGCAGGGCCCGATTCAGAATGCGCAGGTCCAAGATTGGCCTTAACCCACCACCTTTCGTGGGTACAATGAAGTAGAGCCTGTAGAACCCTTACTTCATATCGGCTGGAGGAACCGGCTCGACTGCGTCTTTCGCCAGCAGGACATCGATCTCTGACCGCAAGACATGGGCATCGCTGCTCCACACGGTGGTGAAGAGGATGTACTCCCCTGTACTTGGGAGGCCCCAAGTCTGATGGTACGGATGAGCCAGAGAGACCGTCCGGGGAGACCTAGCCAGGCCCCCAGGGACCGAACAAGCGGGACCAACGGCACCACAGACATACCCGGGGTGGGGCAGCGAGGTGAAGTACGCAGACCCGACTCGGGAGGCCCGGAGGCGGCCCAGAGTGTTGCCTGAGTACTCCAGGTGGGGCAGAGTAGGCCCGGAGGAGTCCTCGGTGCCCACACTGCTGCCCCCTGGTGAGGGGGGAGAGGGGAGGAAAGGCGTGGAAAGGCCCGGGGGCGTCGCACACTGCCAACCTGACCCTCTCAGGGCCCAGAGAGGGAGTGAGGAAACTGCTGTGAGAATGTGGGTACCGCAGGACTCCGGAGAGCCAGCGGCAGCCGAAAAATATTCTCCCCCTGATCCTCCCCCGGGAGAGGGAGGGGTGCGGACACCGTCTCCCAGAGCAGTTCCCCATCTCGCTGGGCTGCCCATTCTAGGGCCTGGACCCTGGACGGGTTGGGCGCATCCCCTGCACCTGGCCCCCTGCTGCCCGGGTGGAGGCTGCTGCTTGGTTTAGCAGGGGCAGAGGCGGACGCAGGGGGGCACCCTCGGCGACAAGCAGACAGAGGCGCTGCAGTCGACGACTGGGTGGAGGCAGCAGCTAGTCGTCGGGGCAGGTTGTTTTTATTTTTTTTGCTTTTTTTTTTATTATTTTTTTTTAAACCACCTCCATCCGCTTCTGGGCCACCGAGAACTGCTGGGCGAGTTCTCGATGGCGTCGCCGAAGAGGCGAGCCTGACAGACAGGGTCATTGAGGAACCGAACTTTGTCGGGCTCACGCATATCTGCCAAGTTAGCCCAAGATTCCTGAACCACTTATGTGGACATCGCCTGACCCAGGGAGCGTGCAGTGACTTCCATCACCCGGAGAGCGAGGTTCATCACCGCACGCAGTTCCTGCATAACCCCTGAGTCGGGACTACCCTCGTGCATGCAGGACAGAGGGTAGTGAGAGAGGGAAAAAATGTATACCGATTATGGCCCTTTTGGTGTTCCATATTTTGACACCAAATAGTTCCACACTGCTAATTTTTTCCAATGCACATCCAGGCAGCCACCCAGGAAAGCATGGCTGTCAACTCTGAATCTGATTCAGCATGAGCACACACTATTATAGTGAGAAACTCAGCATCATTATCTCCAGCGCATAACAGCCCTCTCTCCGATGCAGCAATTGACATCTGTCCTCTGCCAGAGCCACAAATGAAACGCTAGGTCCCCCCTTTTTTCAAAAAAGGACCAGCAATCCCATCTGGGCTACCAGCTGGCATGAGAGACAGTGGGCGTGGCCGCCAGACTAGACGGCACGCTGAATGCTCAAGCCCCTATGAAAGGGGCAGGACGAGCAATGCGCCGACGTGGCCATGTTCTCATGAGAGAACACGAACCACCCACGAACAAAGTCTCCGCATGCTCAAGATGCGATAGAGGAGTGGGGGCCCGAAGAGATGTGCCCGGCGGGGATGCCCCACTGTAATTCTCAGGTCACCAAGGCTTATTAGCCAAAGTAGCCCTTTTCTGGAGCACCAGAAAATAAACTAGATCAGGGAATAAGCAAAGGGACTCAACCCCGAGGTTTCATAGTCTGGACCGCGCATCTAGAGAGTACCGAGTGACGCGCTGGGTTGCCGTGGCAACCCCCGCTGTCAGCCGGCGCTAGACGGCACACGGCGCGCTGAACGCTCAAGCCCTTACGAGAAAGGTGAGACGAACAACGCGCCGACGTGACCATGCTCTCATGAGAGAGCATGGATCACCCACGAAAGCAATCTCACATGTTTATATGCGAGAGAGATCATGGCCATCAAATGAGGACAGGAAACAACCACATTCAGAAACACACGGTTTGAATGACATCTTGAAAAAGACGCAGGGTAAAACCGTGTTGCTCTTTTAGAAGTGCTGAAGCACTCAGGGAGATGACCGCGGCTCACAGCAGTCTGATGGCAAGCCTGCGTGTGAGCACTCAAGAACGGAAACGCCCAGCCAACCAACACAGGAACAAGTGTATGTTGCAGCGGCCACTCGCTGACTCGCGCCGTCACACCAGCACCCAGGTAAGAGAGTGATCCTCCTCGAGACTCGTCTAAAACTCTTCGTAGAAACCGCTTGATACAGCAAACCATTAGGCTCCGAAGTTAAATAGCAATGATGCGGTATTCCACTTCCGTATTTATACCCGCGCGGCGGTGCGTGGGATGCGTGAACCGCATGCCAATGTCCATTGGCTTGTTTTTAATCACTCGAAGTAGATTGGTCTTTGAAAACAGATCCCAATTCGTCAGTTCCGACGTATGTCGAACGTGACCAACTGAAAGGGAACTCCGATTTTATTCGTCTGAAAGAAGAATGTCATATACACCTCGGATGACTTGAGGGTGAGTAAATTATGGGCTAATTTTCATTTTTGGGTGAACTATCCCTTTAATGTCAAACTTTTTATTGTCACTACAATAATACAATACAATACAACAAAATTTTGAATGGCGGCCTCTCAGAAAAAGCAACAGTAAAACATAAAATTAGTAAAAAAATAAATGAAGAAAGGTAAAGATAATTATATTAGATTTTTAAAAAATGTGTTTTAAGATATAAGATATAATAATATAATCAATAAGTTATGACAGCATGCTTTTACATTGCTGTAACTCGTCAAAATAAGGAATTTAAAAAAATGTGTAAGTTATACAAGATTCAACTTATTTTTAAAGTCAGTTTAATGTAACTTTATTTGAAATTACTTAAAGATCCAAGTTGATTGTACTTCACAAATATAATGTAGCAACTTGTAGTAATGTAGTAAAAAAAAATTTACAATGTGGAAGGTTTTTTTGCACCAACACTGCATTTGTTTAATCAAAATACAGTAAAATACACAATTTCAATTATTATAGTTACAATTCAGCATCATTACTCCAGTCTTCAGTGTCACATGACCTTCAGAAATCATTCTAATATGCTGATTTGCTGCTCATGAAATCATGATGCTGTTTTTTCCCAGGATTCTTAGATGAATATGTTGTTAAAAATAGCAGCATTTATTTGAAATAGAAGTCTTATGTAACATTATAATTGACTTTACTGTCATTTCTGATCCATGCTGAATTTAAGTATTAATTTCTTCTTCTTCTTCAAAAAAGAAAATCTTACCGACCCCAAACTTTCGAACGGTAGTGTGCATGATGTACCTACAGTTGCAAGAAAAAGTGTGTGAACCGCTTGCAGAAAATGTGAATAATTTTAACAAAATAAGAGAGATCATACGAAATTAGTTATTTTTATTTAGTGCTGTCCTACATGAGATATTTTACATAAAAGATGTTTACATATAGTCCACAAGATATAAAAAAAAAAAAGCTGATTTCATTAAATAACCCGTTCAAAAGTTTATGAACCCTTGATTCTCAATACTGTGTGTCGTGACCTGATGATCCACGGCTGTGTGTGTGTTTTGTGATGGTTGTTCTTGAGTCTCTTGTTTGTCCTGAGCAGTTAAACTGCCCAACGCTCTTCAGAAAAATCCTCCAGGTCCTGCACATTCTTCAGTTTTCCAGCATCTTTTGCATTTTTGAACACTTTCCAGCAGGGACTGTATGATTTTGAGATCCATATTTTCACGCTGAGGATAATTGAGGGACTCAAACATAACTATTAAAAAAGGTTGAAACATTCACTGATGCTCCAGAAGGAAACACAACTTTTTGAATTTGAAGATCAAGGTAAATTGTACTTAATTTGTCTTCGGGGAAACATGCAAGTATCTTCTGTTGCTTCCGAAGGGCAGTACTAAATGAAAAAAAATGGTATTTAAACAAAATAAGAAAAATTTGGACATCTTCATCAAGTTTTCACCCCTCGGCTCTTAATGCATCGTGTTTCCTTCTGGAGCATCAGTGAATGTTTGAGTCCCTCAATTGTACTCAGTGTGAAAGGATGGATCTCAAAATCACACAGTCCCTGCTGGAAAGAGTTAAAATATGCAAAATCATTTTTATGTAAACGCATTTTGTATGATCTCTCTAATTTTGTTAAAATTATAAAAAATTTCACCGATTCTGCAAGCGGTTCTCATACTTTTTCTTGCAGCTGTATATATGCTATACACAGTCCCAAGTTATTTAACTTTCCATGTATCTGTTTCAGGGCAAATGCTCTCAGATGTGCTACAACATCTTCATAGTGGAGACGGTGTGTGTGGCCTGGTTCTCGCTGGAGTTCACGCTGCGCTTCATCCAAGACCGCAGCAAGTTGGCCTTCCTTCGGCGACCGCTCAACCTGATCGACATCATAGCCATTCTGCCCTACTACATCACGCTGGTGGTGGACAGCACCTCCACAGGGGAGAAGCGCGTGGGCTCGGGCAGCAGTTACCTGGACAAAGTGGGCCTTGTGCTCCGGGTGTTACGGGCGTTGCGCATCCTTTACGTGATGCGTCTTGCGCGGCACTCGCTCGGACTCCAGACGCTCGGGCTGACGGCGCGCAGGTGCACGCGGGAGTTCGGCCTGCTCCTACTCTTCCTCTGCGTCGCCATTGCGCTCTTCTCGCCGCTCCTCTACCTGATCGAGAACGAGGCGGCGGCCACACGAGAGTTCAGTAGCATTCCTGCCACGTACTGGTGGGCCGTGATCACAATGACGACGGTGGGTTACGGCGACATGGTGCCGCGGAGCATCCCCGGACAGGTGGTGGCGCTCAGCAGCATCCTCAGCGGGATCCTGCTCATGGCGTTCCCCGTCACCTCCATCTTCCACACGTTCTCGCGCTCCTACGTGGAGCTCAAACAGGAGCAGCAGCGGCTGCTTCAACGGAGGACTCACTTCCTTCTGCGCAGCCGCATTGCTGGGCTGGGCAGCAACCTGTCGTTGGAGAGCAACGTGCTTTTCCCTAGTGTCTCGTCTGACCACAAAGACAGAGAGGAGTAAAAGTGCAGGACGTGGGATAAAAAGCTCTTTTGATATCTTGAATGTTGTTTTACATACTATCCATGTAAAAGACTTCAGTTGTGAATGTTCCAGCAGAATTGACTTCCAAGTTTAAGTGAAACATATCTGAACCATTCTGACCTCGCTAATCAAGGTCTGTGGGATTATTTGAAAACGAATGACTTGATCTTAATGGAATAGGTCACCCAAAAAAAGAAAATTCTGTCATTATTTATTCACCTTCATGACAGTACAAACCTCCTGAGGAACACGAGAAGAGAATTTTGAATAATACATTACACTACGGGGCTGTTGAATGCTTGAATCTGATTGGTTGACGAACGTTCTAAAGTGTGCAATTATTTTTAGAGAAACGCATGGCTAAAGTAGTTCCAGGCAGGTCCATATCACTTCGCCAAATGAGTTCAGTTATTTCAAAGGTCCTACAGCCGACAACAGCAAAAAAAACCAAAGCCCACAACGACACTGATCAAGCAAATAAATATAGTAAACAACAAACAAATTATTTCCATGTTTTTGCCACAAAATTGCGTTTTATTATGATGAAAGCACATACTCTCTCTCCCGCTCAAACGCACACACATACAGTACGGACACACACTCGCACAGAAACATGTTGTCGGCGCTGCTCTGTCGATTTTATCAGTAAAATAGAATAGCAACTTAAAAGCTACATGACATTTCTCACTAGCGATGTAATGTCGCTGTTCTTGAAGCAGACAAACTTACAGTTTCGCTATTCGTAGAGATGTTGATGCCAAACACTGTTAAAGGTGTCATGAACTGGCTTTTTAATTTTTTTTATACTGTTGTCTGAGAACATCTTATGACGTTTGTGTGGTTTTTACATTCAAAAACATCATAGTGAATAAGTAATAGGCCATTTTATGCCTTGGTTTTGAGGCTCTCTGAAAAAACACTCAGATTTGATAGGCGTGCTGCACTGAACACTTAGAAGTAAACGCCCACGGCTAGGATTGGATAAAATTTGCATATTTAATGAGCTTCAGCTACCGTCTGTCCCAGGAATCATCTGGGGGAAATGCTCAGAGGACTCGCAAAATATCAAACAAACACAATGATTAAATCACACACACACACACACACACACACACACACACACACACACACACACACACACACACACACACACACACACACACACACACACACTCACTCACTCACTCACTCACTGATTTTGTCAGTAATATAGTTTAGCAACTTAAAAGCTACATGACATTTCTCACTAGCGATGTAATAATGTCGCTGTTCTTGAAGCAGATAAACTTACAGTTTCGCTATTCGTAGAGATGCTGATACCAAACACCGTTGAGCGACGCAGACTCAGGTAATTCACACACGCTTAATCTCTCTCTAATAACAGCATTAGGCCCCCGATCAGAGAGAACGCGTTTTTCAGGTTTCAAAACGTGAGGTGCACCGCGATGCCTTATTTGGTTGACGTTTTTAATTTAGAAAATAGCAGTGCGCTGCGTTTTTTTAATGTTTCTAGGCAACCCCCGAATCAGCTGTGCTGTCAGTCTAATCAAGATAACCGTCACCACAACGGAAGGCCCGCCTCTCCATTCATTCGATTGGACAAAGGAGAAAAAAACGCGATGAAGTCGGGCACTTTTCCGCTCAGAGTTGATTTTTTTTCAACTTCATGCGCTCAGAGCGCTCCTTCTAAAACACTAGACGCAGCAGGCGGTTAAAACGCAAGGCGCCTGGGGCACTCTGCCAACAGAAATCTATTTAAAAAAGGCACCTCCGGCCACTCCGCTTCGTTCTTTATTTGCCAATATTTACAAACCAGAACAGCTCTAAAAGACAATAGCATCATTATTCAGCTGAAGTCAGTTCAGTGTTCATTCAGTTGGGTTCAAGAACTGTCAATTTTATGGAATTATGGAACAAGTTCAATTCGGCAATGATGTCATCGTCCAGCTCAAGGAACTCAAACTCCATCGCTGACAAAAATGGAGAACAAAACCTTTGGAGAAACCAGGCTCAGTTGCATCACAAGTTAGATTGATATCATTCAAAATATTTCATCCAGCTCCGAAATGTCTTTTTATGTTCTTATAAAGGAAAAAACTATCTTAATGAAATTGTTCAGAAAACAATTTAATGATTAAGTCAAGAATCGGACTTCTCTACTTCTCATGAAAGCATTAGTGCTGTTATTGTTAACTAAAACGAATAACTATTAAAGATGATTTTCGGTGATTGAAAGAAAGCTGAAATAAAATATAAATATTAGATGAAATCTGAACTTAAAAAAACTTAAACCGATCCTAACTAAAAAATGCATTTAAACTATGTTGAAATATATATTTTTTTTTTAACTCAAACACTAATAAAAGTGACAAAAGCACATAAAATGACTAAAACTTAAACTAAAATTGAAATGAAAACTATATATGAAAATATAAATAAATAGTTTATAAATTATACTAATCCACATTGTACAGTTAATACAAATGTAACTTAATTTCAGTCTCTTTCTAATGCTATCGACTTGACATATAGTCATATCAACCACTTTTATGATACTTTTATGACACTTTTATGATACTTTTATGGTGCTTTTTGTCATTTTCCAGCTTGACAGGTCCAGTTCCCATTCACTTACATAATATTGAAAAGAGTGGCCAGGACAGGCAATGGAGGGGAAAGAAAGTCATCCAGGTTTGGAGCAGCATGAGGGTTAGAAAATAATGACAGAATATTTCATATTTGTATTTTTTCCCTTTCAGAAGCAAAACTGAACATGTCTGTTTAAATGTTTCAAACCATTTGTTGTTGCGGTTCAGGCCCTTTTCAAAATCTTTCTGCCTAAAGATGTGGTCACACTACACTTCACAGGTCACCATGGGACATCCTCTATTGGTCAAACATCTTTTCACTGTATGAATTCACACCAAATTCTGACACACGGCGAAAGGCAAAACTTCTACACATATGCTTGCGCTCCCGGTCTCCCATATTTGCATGCGTATGAATACAAGTGAATGCAAAAACAAAGTCTAGTCTAATCGCACCTTAAGAACATGAAATGATTTTGTAAGATGGCTTATTCTACATATTGTCCATCAACCCCCCACTTTGTTGAATCTGCACTTGTATGTTCAGTACTTTAGTACTGCATGAATATCTTCACTTTGTGCATATTTAATTCTAACAAGCATAAATCACATCACACATATCACTTGAATGATATGTAAACACCAGGTTTCTGTTCAAAGTTTTCGTGCTGCGATATGTGTATGATTTAGATTTCACGCCATATAATTCTGTACCACGATTTACAATCTGTAATGCTCATCCGCCAGGAACATCTCCCTATAGGATCTCACGCGTGTCTCATACTGTTTTTTTTTAAATAATAATATTAATAATAAATCACACTTAACATGAATAAACCTTATTTCATTTTTAATGTGACCTAATATTTTATGGTCTTATTCCTTACAAATGTTTGTTGCTTGCTGAATATTTCATTAACTATGTCGACAGCATGAAACAACAGCTTTTCCGAGCGCAACCAGCAGGTGGCAGCAGTGACTTATCTCTGGCAATTCACTTGGATTTACTGTAAAACAAGCATATATTGAGCAGACAGCAGGAATTAGCCTCAGGATATAGTTTTGGTATGCAAGTGGCTGTCAAAATCTGATGAGACATGTTATAGAAAATGGCAAGTTGAAGGGAAGTGTTCTCAAAAGTAAAAGTGAATCTACCTAACAACTCCCAAATCTAGTTTTTAATATCCATTGAGGAATGAGCATATGTCTGGATTCCTCTTCTTTATGAAGATGCAGGCAAAACCTACCTGAGAGTAAAAAAAAAAAACCTTGACCTCTGAAAGTACTGTATATAGGCTAATTCCATTAAGATTTTGTTGTTGTTGTTGTTTTTAAATGAAAAGCTCAGAACTAGTGATTTATTAAAACTTAAAGGGATTAAAAGGAACATTACACTTAAAAAATAGTCTCATTTTCCTGCTCCCCTAGAGTTAAACAGTTGAGTTTTACCGTTTTCGAATCTATTCAGCCGATCTCCGGGTCTGGCGGTAGCACTTTTAGCATAGCTTAGCATAGATCATTGAATCTGATTAGACCGTTAGCATCTCGCTCAAAAATGACCAAAGAGTTTCCATATTTTTCCTATTTAAAACTAGGCCGATATGGTTAGGAACTATACTCTCATTCCTGCGTAATGATCAAGGAACTTTGCTGTCGTACCATGAGTGCAGCGGCGCAATGATATTACACAGCGCCTGAAAATAGGCTAACTTCCGTCAACATAACCAACGTGACAACCTGCTTGCACAGAGAGCGTGCTGGGGAATATTTTCAGGCCCTGTGTAATATCATTGCGCTGCTGCACCCATTGTACGGCACAAAGTTCCTTGATTGTTATAGATGCTAACGGTCTAATCAGATTCAATGATCTATGCTAAGCTATGCTAAAAGTGCAACCGCCAGACCCGGAGATCGGCTGAATGGATATGAAAACTCTAGGAGAGTTGGAAAATTAGCCTTTTTTCAAAAAAAGTGGACTGTTCCTTTAAGATAGGAAGTGTTAGAAAACATCAACACTGTAAAAAGCAAATAACTTTTTATCCAAAGCCACAGCACTACATGTAACTTATAAAAGGTTGATTCTGCCTGTACATGGTCAACAAATGCTGCTAATTTCTCTCTCGGAATAACATAGGGAGTCTTCATGCCAGTTGTGGGATTTTTGATTCATTGCAGTGGCTCAAATATTTTGAATCCATTCCAAAAAGTTCCATTGTGATTCGCTCAGTGACCCTTTTTGCACGTTAGGCCAATAGGTGGAGACAAATGAGTGCCGTCTTTGAACCATTCACTCAACAGATTAAAGGGTTAGTTCACCCAAAAATCTGTCTTTAATTACTCACCCTCATGTCGTTCCAAACCCGTAAGACTTCGAAACACAAATGAAGATATCTTAATGAAATCTGAGAGATTTCTGTCCCCCCATTGACAGCTATGCAACTGCCACTTTAATGAAGCAACGCCAGTGCTCTCGTGAACACGGCCCTGTCCCAAATGGCACCCTAAACACTTGCGATGTTCCTACGAGTCCGCACTTTCGTGACGTAACGCCACTTTGACTGTCGGGAATAAGTCCGCTCCAGAGTTAGCACCAGTGTGGGCTTGGCAAAAGTGCGCATATTGACCGTAAAGGGGGCGCTCTTGAGCACCCTTCTGAGAACTAAAATGACACCCTACGGTCTCATGGACTTAACGGACAAGCATACACAACAAGTATTGTAAAGCCCAAAGTATACTTTGGCCGCCAGCGCACTGTCCGAGTGACTTGAGCGCTTGAAAACAAAATCCACTAGTGTGCGGACAGCCGAAGGATAGCTACTTTGGGCTTAAGATAACAGATTTTTGCGCTAACAAAGCACTCGCATCTCTTCATAAAATGAAGGTTAAACCACTGGAGTCACATGGATTACTTTACTGGTGTCTTTACTACCTTTTTGGGGCTTGAAAGTAGTTGCATAGGCTGTCAATTGAGGGACTGCACGAAAATCTTACAGGTTTGGAAGGACATAATGGTTAGTAATTAATGACAGAATTTTCATTTTTGGATTAGCCAACTTAACCCTTTAAGGCTCAAAACACGTCTTGTTCAGGGAAGGGGGCGTGTCCGTCCATCAGTCTAACCAATGAAATACTCCTTCGCATTCCGTTTTCTAATGCTATTGGTCGTGCTACAGTTTTTTATCCTTAAAGCTGACAGGTTTGTTCAAAAACTAAAAACCGCTCTTACATTTATATGTCAATAAAAGCTTTTGCATAGCATACACCAGCATTTATTTATTCATTTACATTTATGGCAGACTAGACGTATAAATTATTATTTTATTTTTGCACCGAGCAATCTCAAAATGACGTTACGGGTGCCCCAGATCCAGCAATAGGTGGCCCAGTTACCTTAAATTCTCTACAGAGTCATTCCCTGCAGTTGCAGACTTGTCTCTGCTAGTCAAGTGTAACGTAGTAAAACAGTGTCACGTCAAAGCGCCCTGCCCTTCCCAGTTTTCCCAGCGTCTCTGGGTGTCACGGATTTGACTCCGGCCGTGTGCTGTTCCTCAGGGACGCAATAAGCTACCGCTGCTTATCCAGGCATCGGATCATTCCCGATCGCTTTTGATCGTGACGTTATTAATTGTTTACCGGCGTGAGGATGACTCGTGCAGCTGTGCGCGTTCCCAGACAACCCCCGTCATGAACGCGCACTGAAGGCGCTCACTCTCCGTTTCATTTCGTCTATCAGAGCCGCTAAACATTACTGACAATGGAAAGCTGAGCCTCGTTCATTCATAGACCGACAACAGTAAATCAGAGGTAATTCAGAGCAGCCGGAAAACAAAAGGATTTTATTCGCACCACATTTGTGGTTCTCGACAAGGTGAGTACGAACGCCTTATTTTATGTCATTCATGTTTTTGTTGTGCGTTGAGATTGAAAATAGCGCTCAAGGTGAGTTTAGTCAGATTTTCGGTTGATAAAATAAATGAAAGTGGAAAAAAAATGCTCAATATTTTCCCGTCGTGTTTATAAATCCGGGTATTTCTTTCTCCGATTCGCCGGTTTAAATGGACTGTGAAGATTGTGTCTCAACAACAACAAACGATCGCGGTGTTTTCCATTTAAATCAGATACAATTATATTGCAATCATGTGGCGAGCTGTTTCACAAGTCCTGTCAAGGACTCGTCTGGATTTTTTTGTGCACGTCACACCTGGACTGGATCTCCCTGTAGGAAAGGAAAATGGCAAATCAGGTTTCATTTTTTTTTTTTTATTGTCTACTATGTAAATTTCTTCTAGACAGTGTTGAGATTAAATTAAGAGCTTCTCAGTGATTTCACTCGCCTCCTCTACAGTTGCAGATCTCAACAGTGTCTCAAACTGTGCTCAGGTTTGCCAAGAGAGTCCAATATGAACTAGAAATACAAATGATCTGTACAACTATAATCTCTCTGAGTCTGCTTTTATTTGAAGAGCAACATCTGAGATAAAGTTTAAAGTTACTAGAGTTTTCAGATATGCTGTCCTTTTGAGCTCTTTTTGGTAGATTGATACTTGCTTCTCTTTTCACTATCAATGTAATCTGTAGAAGTATCTATCTATCCAGTGGCGTGCACAGACCTCCACAGGGGCAGAATGACCAAAAAGGGCACTAAAAAATAACAAGAATCAAATAATTTACATAATTACATAATTTAAATGTATTTATTTATGACACAAATCATCTGTATTTAAAGCAGTACGCGTCTGTCTGTCTGTTGTGTTTGTTTTTTTTATATTTTAACAACAAAAAAAAAGGGGGGGGGGTAGTTTTGTTCCCCACTGGCTTTCACTATATGGTTAAAACCATTCTTATATTCCATATTTCCTTGGCATTCTATGAAAAGACATTGATACAAATAGAATGCATAACACATCAAACAAACAGGGAAATTATGATAATATTACTCTATATATATATATATAATTATTTACTTTGCTAAACAAAACCGTGAGAATCAAGCAGGTAATTGTGAGGAATTCATGTTCAGTGTTGTTGATGTTGTAAACCTGTATTATAAGCATGAAAGTACTATTAGCTATCATGGGTAACATTTTACAATAAGATTTCATTAGTTAACCACATTAACATGAACTAATAATAAACTGCCCTTCTTCAGCATTTATTAATCTTAGTTGATATTAATTTCAGCATTTACTAATACATTATTAAAATCAAAAGTTGTATATGTTAAATTAGTTAATGCACTGTGTCAAGTAACATGAACAAACAATCAACAGCTGTATTTTTATTAACTACCATTGACAAATATTAAAATATTAATATACAATAACAAATGTATTGCTCATGGTTAGTTCATGTTGGTTAAAACATTAACTTTACAAATGAGACCTTAATGCAAGTGTTACCATGATATCAAATATATAAATTCCATACAATTTAAAGTTTGACATTGACAAGTTTTCATTTCACTAGATTTATTTCCCCGAGCTAATAACATGAGGACGTTGGATAAAAAACTAATTGAATGACATTGTCAGACTCAGAATGCTGCTGCTTAACTCAAGACTCGAGTTATGCTTTTATTATAATTAAGCATAACTTGCACGCTCCCGCAACCTTTACAGTAGCGTGGTGGTAGGATAAATATACATTTTCTGTATTAGCTTACCTGCTGATCGTCTCAGGTTATGACTATAACCATAGTTCCCTGAGAAGGGAACGAAAGACTGCGTCCACTAGGGACAGCTCTGGGAACGCCTACAGCGTGATATGGTCTAATGCACGTATGTCAACTCAGCCAATGGCGAGAGTGAGCGTCACGGGCGGGCGATGTCACGTCCACGAAAGGATAAATACACATCCGGTCCGATCGCACTTCAGCTAAACTGCCGAAGCAAGGGATCTCAAGGATGCATATTTTATGTAGGGAGTATGGCAAAGGGACGCAGTGTTTCGTTCCCTTCCCAGGGAACTATGGTTATAGTCATAACCTGAGACGTTCCCTTTCGAGGAAACTTCGCACTGCGTCCACTAGGGACAGCTCTGGGAGCCATAATACCAAATGCCTGTCGTGTGAAACTGTGGCACATTCAAGACAGGAGCACTGAAGAACCTGGAGCACATTCCAGGTCAAGATCATAGTATCTCACAAACGTAAGAGGCGAGGACCAACCGGCCGCATCGCAGACTTCTTTGAGGGAAACCCCCGATACCAAGGCCTTAGAGGCCGCCATACCCCTAGTAGAGTGGGCTCTGACAGCTAAGGGACAATGCTGACCAGAAGACCCATAAGCCAGTGAGAGAGCCTCGACTATCCACTTGCTCATTGTATGTTTGGACGCAGGGAGACCCCTGTTCTGAGGTCCAAAACAAACACATACATACAAGGTTCAATCTTTCCTGGTCTGGATTAACAAATGGAGGAGGACAGAGAGCTTGCAGCACTATAGGCCGTGGAACATTGGTTAACACCTTCGGAAAATACCCTAATCTAGGGTAAAGGAAAGCTTTAACCATCCCTGGTGCAAACTCCAAGCACGAAGGGGATATTGATAAGGCCTGAAGGTCTCCTACTCTCTTAATAGAAGAGATGGCAAGAAGGAAGATGGTTTTCAGAGCCAGAAACTTTTCTGAGATGATGTCAAGTGGCTCGAACGGAGCCGCAGATAAACCTTCCAACACTATAGCCAAATCCCAAGTAGGAACTCTAGTGCGCACCGGAGGCCTCAGCCTCCTAGTGCCACGAAGAAAACGAGTTACCAACGGGTTCCTCCCCACAGTAAACCATCCACATGGGCATGGTAAGCAGAAATAGATGAAACATACACCTTTAGTGTAGCAGGGGACAACCCAGAAGAGAAACGCTCTTGTAGAAAATCTTAGCACTGAACCAACAGGGCAGTTGACTGGATCTAATTGTCGTTCTTGACACCAAGAAGTGAACAACCTCCACTTCAGGGCATATAGTCTCCTCATGGATGAAGCTCTGGAGCTGAGAATGGTCTCCACTACCTCGGTAGAGAGACCCGACTCTATGAGCTCGGCCCCCTCAGCGGCCAAACCCACAGGTTCCACATTTCTGGGCGGGGGTGAAATATTGAGCCCTCTGCCTGAGATAGAAGATCCCTCCTGATCAGAATCTTCCAGGGTGAGCAATCGAGCAGTGCTACGAGGTTCGAGAACCAAATCCGTCTCGGCCAGTAAGGAGCTACTAGCAGTAGACTTATCCCAACCCGGCGAACTTTCTCCAGAACTCCCCTGGAGCAGAACAACTGGGGGAAATGCGCCGCCTCGGCCACGTCTGTACCATGGCATCCAGTCCCAGAGGAGCTGGATGTGTCAACGAGAACCAGAGTGGACAGTGCGTCGTATTCTGAGACACAAACAGATCCACTTCCGCCTGGCCGTAAATCTCCCAAATGAGCTTCACCACCTTGGGGTGAAGTCTCCATTCCCCTGTCCTCAGCCCCTGTCTTGACAGGATGTCCACTCCTATATTCTGGGCCCCCGGAATAAAGATTGCTCTCAAGGTGAGATGTGGTCCAGTGGGTTAAACCATGGAACTGATACGCAGAAGGTTGCTGGTTCGATCCCAGCGGTCACCACCAGTGTGTTCTTGAGCAAGGCACTTTACTCCATGTTGCTCCAGGGGGATTGTCCCTGTAATAAGGGCACTGTAAGTCGCTTGGATAAAAGCGTCTGCCAAATGTATAAATGTAAATGTCAAGGAGAGTAACTTCCCCAGAGACCACAGGAGGGTCTGGTGCACTAGCTTGCACAATGGGCGCGAACGCAGACCCCCCTGGCGATACAGGTACAGACCAACACATGATGGCCCCTCAGGTCCGAGAGGAAAAATTTCAATGCTTTGAAAACTGCCATCCCCCCAAATATCCTGAGCTGAGCGGCCTTCCATTACCGCTCCCCAGCCCGCGAGAGAGGCATCTGTCGTCAGGGTGACTCGACGACATTGTGTCCCCAACACAGGACCCTGGGACAGGAACCAGGGTTTCTTCCATATGACCAAGGCGCGGAGACACCGCCACGTGATCTTGATCATACGAAAAGGGTTCCCCCTCGGGGAAAACCCTCTGGTCCTGAGCCACCACTGGAAGGGTCTCATGTACAGCAGGCCAAAAGGAATCACATTGGACGCTGCTGCCATTAACCCCAGCAACTTTTGAAACTGCTTCACAGTGAATGACTGGCCTAGTTTTACTCTCTTTACAGCTGACAGAATCGCAGCAATGCGCGTGGGTGAAAGCACTGCCCGCATTGCTACGGAATCCCAAACTACACCTAGAAAAGTGGTCCTCTGTACTGGAGAAAGCACACTCTTCATCGTGTTCAGCCTCAACCCCAACATTTGAATATGAGCGAGGACGACATCTCTATGCCGAACCGCCATCTCCTGCGACTGTGCCAGGATCAGCCAGTCATCTATATAGTTCAGAATGCGTATGCCCTGCAGCCTGAGTGGGGCCAGAGCTGCATCTACGCATTTCGTGAACGTGCGGGGTGAAAGAGCTAGACCAAATGGAAGAACCCGATACTGGTACGCTTTGCCCCCGAAAGCGAACCTCAGGAACGTCCTGTGTTGTGGAAGGATGGAGACATGGAAGTATGCGTCCTTCAGATCTATTGTGACAAACCAATCCTCTGATCTGATTTGTGTCACAATCTGACTTAGCGTCAGCATTTGAATTTTAGTTTTCTGACTGTACAATTCATACGATGAAGATCTAATATGGGGCGCAACCCTCCATCCTTTTTTGGAACTAAGAAGTACCGGCTGTAAAAAACAGATTCTCTGTTCTGTACAGGGACCTGTTCTGTACAGGGACCTGTTCTATAGCCACCTTTCTTAACAAGGTTTCTACTTCCTGTTCCATTATCAGAGCCTGCTCGGGACGTACTAATGTTAAAAGCACTCCGTTGAATCGAGGTGGGTGGAACCCAAACTGAATTCTGTACCCCATCTCTATCGTCTGCAGAACCCATAGCGATGTATTTGGTAGAAGTTTCCATTCTGCCAGAAAATCTACTAAGGGAACCTTGAGGCTGGTCTCTGATATTTCCACTGCAACCATCTCGGTGGCTTGAAGCATACTGGCAGCACCTAACCGATCTGGCCCCGTAGCACCAAGGGTAGCGGGGTTGGCAGAACGGTCCCCTGAGGGCAACGAAGTGGAGTGCGCACCGTATACTGAGGTGAACACCAATCCACCCCGAGGGAGGGCGCCCTCGGAGACCTGACGCTGCTGGCCACCCTCAGGTCGGTCTTCGGTTTAGAAGGCTTCGGCTGAGAGTGCCGACCTGGCCCACCGTATCTCTGAGGTGGAGCACGAGATGCGACACTCTCTTTTTGCTGCTGCCTATATGAAGAGCTAGACGACAGGGGCTGCTCATGCCCAGCAGCCCCAGAGGGTTGGTGCGGCGTGGAAGATATTTTTTAAATGCCTCCGCTTGTTTTTTATTCTCCTGGAATCTGTCGACTACTATATTTACAGCGTCACCGAACAGACCAGCAGGTTCAACTGGCACATCAAGGAGAAAAGCCCTGTCTTTGTCCTTAATGTCAGACAAATTGAGCCACAGATGTCTCTCTGTCGCCACCAAGGCTGCCATAGACCGGCCAATAGCTCTAGCGGTCTCCTTGGTGGCTCTCAGAGATAAATCTGTGGCCCGACGCAGTTCGCGAACTGCCTCAGGGCTCACCGTTTCACCGCCATCCAAATCCCCCAGCAGTTCAGCCTGGTACTCTTGCAAAATACTCATTGTATGCAAACACGCACCAGCCTGCCCTGCTGCCGTGTACGCTTTCCCCACCAGCCCTGATGTTGTTTTTAATGGTTTAGTGGGGAGCGTGGGGGCCTTCAGGGACGATGCCGAAGCAGGGGACAGATAACTCGCAAGCGTCTGATCCACTTTAGGCATCGCCCCATGACCATATTCATTTAGCCCCCTTATATCATTATATGTTTTAACTTGAGGGCTGAAAAGACGTGATGAAAATGGTTTCTTCCATGAGCTACACAGCTCGCTGTGTAAATCAGGAAAGAAAGAAAGACCCCGTGGTGAAGTTGACACATTTGATGATAAAAAGTGCTTGTCTAATTTGCTTTTAGGACGAGCGCCTTGTTTCTCGGCTGACCAATCAATATTTAACTTCGCCACAGCGCGAGTAATCACCTCCACCAGCTCTTCATGTGCTGGGGAAAGAGATGGCGAATTAATCTCCCCCAATCCGACGCTCAACGCATCCACCTCCTCAGAACTGGAGTGTTGAAGTGACGGGCTCTCACTCTGGGCGGAAGAAGCCCCAGCGCGGGCTTCCGACACCAGAGATTGAGCGACAGATCTCTCGGGTGAAGGCAGAGAAAGGGCGCGCGCGCCCATCTCAAACCCCGCCGAGAGATCCATCTGCGATCCCCATGATGTCCTTCTCCACTGTGCCTCGGCAGCAGCGGGTCCAGAACCAGAGGGAACGCGATCCTGATCACCCTTCTCGAAGAGTGACAGGCGGGAGCGGAGCATGCGAAGTGGCAGCTTCTCACAATGCTCACACTCAGCCCCCTCGAAGGCTGATAAAGCATGCTCCACTCCCAAACACATCACACACAAATCATGTGTATCTCCACCCGTAAGGAAACGGGGACACAGAGGAGTACACTGTTTGAATACCGATGTGTTCGCCATTTTTAAACTGAGACTTATTGTGCTTTTGACGGACAACAATAAATAGACAGAGACAGTTTTCACACAGATCGCTTAGCTGAGGCAGAAAAGCTGATGTGCGATTGGACCGGATGTGTATTTATCCTTTCCTGGACGTGACGTCACCCGCCCGTGACGCTCACTCTCCCATTGGCTGAAAATGGATAAACCTAGCGATTGGATTGCTTTAAGCGAACATTTAAACCCATTGCTGGATTTGTCCATTTTCAACCCAATTTGAATGTAAAGAGAAGTTTCGTCTGCTTTGTTGGCGGTATTTGAGATTATGGTTCGCCCACTCAAGATGACTCAAATCTCTAAATATTGAGTTTGCCATAAGGCATGAGTGTTTGATTCCTATTTTTGGGCATCTTTAAATTTAAGAAAAACTTTTTTTCATAATCTGACTGCCCTGATTTGGCCATAATCTGACTATAACCCAATTTGGTCATAATCACGAATTATTTGGCTAATTTTTATGAAGCTGTACACTCTCATTTGTACATGTTTTGTGTGATCTGGTTACACTTGAGGGTTAGGTTTAGGGCTGGACCTTCATGCCTACATTTTTATTTTTCCCCCAAAAAATCTTACATTTCCATATGAATCACATTCATGTAAAGTAGTTTTCTCATAAGATCGGGTTGGTCATGTAGATGGCATGCATTGTGATGTTGTCTTTTCCATACAGCGCTGTTTATGAAAGACACCTTGCATCACGTTACAGTAAATGTTTGAGGGGTTTTACATCAACACCATTTCTAAACACATATTCCCTGTACAGAACTGTGTAAATCATGGGTTTAGAGCCTTGGAAATCCCATCAGGAGAGTTTGAGCATAGAACTAAGCTATAATTTGTTAGTTTACCACTTCTCATCTTGGTAGAAAGACCTCGCCCACACTTGCTGTCCTCAGAGTGTTTCATTTTCCCAGCCTCCTCATTCTTCATGGCAAAATGCACTTAGGTAAGTGAAAGTGAGAGTGTGGTTTGTTCTAACCAAATCGACCCTGGTTAGAATCTGTGAAGGGCTGGATGGTTTCACTTGACCGTTTAGGTCTTTGGTAGGAGAAATAAAGCCTGACAGTGGCTGAATATTTTGGGTTTATGTTTGGGTTTTGTCTTCTCTGTTGACTTGTGTTTCATTTTAATAAATTCCAGTTCTTTTGTTGTACATCCTGGTTATTATTGGCACTTTGCCAGTTGAGTCTTTGCCAGAGAGTCTCAATGTCAATGTTAATTCTAGGGTTTAGCAGAGAGGATTCACAGTGCAATTGTGTTCAAATTGTGCATCAAACGTGTGCATATGTTTCCCCCCTTTTTTTAATTTTATCATCGCCATATTCATTTGCAAGTCCAGTCACTTTGAAAAGTAACAGCATGCCTTTGCTCAACAAGCTGCACAATTTAAAGAGCCGTTCATGTCTGTATGGATTTGAACAAACCCTAACTCAATGTATTCAACACTGTTTGTGCTTAGTATGCTTGCCTTAATGCACCCCAAAGAAATCTAAAGCTGGGTGCACACGGTATGATTTATAATAGGGTCATTCCGTGTCAAATCAACCGATTTTGGAAACTTCCCCAGCTCAAATGTTTTATTTTGTTAATATTTTTTTCTGTAGAAAGACGATCATAAATAGCGATGGAAGCCCAAATATTAGCTGCCATGGATGTACATTAACTGGGTAATCCGCAGTTTTGTAGAGGGGGGGTCAAAATGACAATTTTCACTTTAGATTTGGAGCCAAATTACAGGGTTGTAAAAATGACTTTAGAAATATGGCAGCATCATTATTTCATTTTTACACAGAGATTGATAGGTCTGTTAGTAAAATCTGTTGACTTTGGCAATCTTTGTTGAATTATATGCCAACGGTGACAGTTCAAAAATGGGAAAAAAGCACTTCTTGTGTTTTTTGTCTCAAGTTTGCATGCCTGTAACTCAAGAAGCATTAAAGATATCTTAATTTCCCTTTAGATTCTGATTCTTAACTAACTTTTCTTTTGGTTTTTGATCACTGAAAATGAGTACAATACAACAATTTGAACATGGAACTGCTTTGAGAGACCCATATCTATGCGACCATGGTCCGAAATTAACACCCGCCAAGCGCCAAATGCGGGTAGATTTTTCGTTTGGCGACTAAATTCAAAAGGCTATCCACCACACTGGCGGGTGATTTTCATACCAAAATAGTAATGCAATATAATGTGTTTGCCAGTAACTAATCTGGGGACGAGGTGAGCTAGCCACAGAACGTCTCTACGCTCCAAGTCTCGCGACACTGTCTCGGGGCGCTTTTTTATGTATGTATTCAACATAATACCTTATTATTTCAATTAAATGTACTGAAATTAATGTATATGTGACAAAAAAAAGGCTGTTTATTATTTTGGTCGGTAAAAAATATGCTTGGCTGGTGGATTTTTTCATCTACCAGTCCCCATGACAGGTGAGCCAAAAAGTTAATTTCGGACCCTGTATGCAACTGAACTGTATAAGGCCTTGAAAATAAAATTTTAAACGAAAAGTTTGTTAAGAACCAGAATCTAAAATCAAATTGAGATGTCGTTAATACTTTTTGAGTGACAGGCATTCAAACTTTGGAAAAACAATATGGCACTCAAGACAGGTATGCTCTATGCAATTGTGAGGTGATAGAAAAAAATGTGATACATTTCTAGTTTCAACATTATTTGTACTTCAGATATTCCTTTTTAAATATAAAAAATATCAGCTGTGTGCAAAATGACCCACATTTGGTTTTCGACCACTGAAATTGACCGGTTTACTCATGGAGCCACATTAAGATCTCCATATATCTGGGACTGAACCATCGAGGGCCTTTAAAATGGAGAAACCAAAAGAAAAGTTAGTTAAAGGTGAACTATGTAAGATTTTTGCAGTAAAATATCCAAAAACCACTAGGCCAGTGTTGTATATTTTGTTCAGTTCAGAGTACTTCAGAGTACTTAGAATATCCCAAATGTTTCCAACTATTTGTAAATCGTGAGAAATTGCTATTTTAACCAAGGAACCGGGACGTGTGAGCTATTCGTGTGAGGGAGTCGCCTGTCGATGGCGTCATATCTGCGTTACCCTCGGTTTCCGGTTTTATTTAGCAGAAACGCTTTACTCTCACTGCAATGTGAACAAGTGTCATAGCAGCCGCCAAGCGAAAGTCATAACTTCCTTTTCAACACACTCAGATGTGTCTAATATGATAAACAGAGTTGGGTTACCTCATACTCATGACTGGAAAAGAGGAAGTGGCGCCGGTGACCGTGTCATAATAAAAGTCCCGCCGGCGACTATGCCATAATAACAGTCCCGCTCTACAATCGCTCCTGCGGCCTTGCTCCGCTCCACAACACTCGGTCCTGCTCTGCTTCATCCTACAGTAATGTTAATAATCGCATCCATGAACATGATTTCTGCCCGAGTCCTATCCTGACTCTTTTCCACCGGCTGTGAGGTGAAGACCACATGTCCCAAGATTCTGCGCTCAAACGTGGCGTCATCAAACTACGCCTTTGTTTTGAACAGGCGACCTCTAGTGGATACATAGTGTAACTTTAAGAATCAGAATCTAAAAGGATATTGAGATATCTTTAATACGTCTTGAGTTACAGGCATGTAAACTTGAGAAAAGTGCTTTTTTCCCATTTTTGAACTATCACTGATGGCATATAATGCAACAAAGATTGCCAACGGATTTTACTAAAAGACCTATCAATCTCTGTGTAAAAATAAAATAATGATGCTGCCATCTTTCTAAAGTCATTCAGGCTCCAAATGTCAGGTGAAAATTGTCATTTTGACCCCCCTCAACACAATAGTGGATTGCTCTGTAAATATACATTTGTGACATGATATTTTGTCTTTCATAACTATTTATGTTTGTCTTTCTACAGAAAAAATATTAACAAAATCCAAAATTTTGTCGGGGAATTTTCTGAAATTTTGTTTAATTTGACACGGAATGACCCACTTGCAGTAAACAGTACTTCAGAAGTGAGACTGTAATGAGTGAACATCTGATAACTTCAAGGTATCCCCTAAATCTGTTGTACTAGTGTTTATTCCGATGAGCTGTTTATCCTATAGTGATTTGGAGCAATTAGCTGAAGCATCCCTGTCTTCAGTAGTGTTCATCTGTTGTTTCTCTACATTGCCCGTGGCTGTTGACGGTCCTTATGGGTGCCTTCATGAGGAGGGACTGATGCTTTTAATTAGACGTGCTCATGGCACCATTGAGGTCTCTCTCGAAGGGGCCCGGATCCCGTGAAGTGGCCTTAATGCTTTTCGGAATTCTGTGAATGCCTTTTAGTGAAAGCCGTGAAAGTTTAAGTCTGCTTCAAATGAGATCATTGGAAAAGCAGCTCTTTAAGGCAAAATTCCTGTTAATTGGTAACGTGCCGACGCAGTGGGGCCTTTGTCCTCCCTTCACTGGGACCCTCTGTCTGTGAAGAGTCATACACTCAGCTCTGGGCTCCGTTATGAATGATGCACTTGTTTCTGTAGACTGGCTTTGAGAATTGGCATGCAATAAAAAGTGGCTTTATCTTTAGAAAAGCTATTATGTGAACCAGTGATCGTAAGAAGCCCGATTCGAGAGATAGAAATCAGAGGACAACATAAAACACCCTCAGACTGAACTTTTGGGAAGCTGCTTGACCAAATGATATCAATGGAGCCAAGTAAAAAAAATTCAAAAGATATCAAAGAAATACATTCATACTTTACTGTAATCTCCCATAAATATAAAGTTATAAATGTCTCCCAAATTGCTTATAAAACATATATTATATTAATTGTTTTATATATATATATATATATATATATATATATATATATATATATATATATATATATATATATATATATATATATATATATATACAGTTAAGCACATTTCTCATTAACAGTTCTCTAATGCAAAATAATATTTAATTTAATGTATTTGTGCATAATGGTAGTATTTGTCTTCCATAAATATTTATAATCTCTCCAAATATATCCCCATATCTATTTTTTACTGTGTTTGTCTGTGTCTGTGTGTATAATATATGTATAATTATATAAAATTATATATATATATATATATTAGCACTTTTTTAACAGACCAATGGCCATCCAAAGCGCTGTACACATTGCCTCACATTCACCCATTCACACACCGACGGTGGTGTCTGACATGCAAGGCTCCATCCAGCTCATCGGGAGCAGCTGGGGTTAGGTGTCTTGCTCATGAACACCTCGACACTTGGTCAGGTGGAACCAGGGATTGAACCACCAACCTTCCGATTTGTAGACAACCTACATAAACCACTAAGCATGTAGAAAACCAGAGAAGAATATATATATATATATATATATATATATTTTTATATTTTGTATTAATTATATATATATATATATATATATATATATATATATATATATATATATATATATATATATATATATATATATATATATATATATATATATATATATATATATATATATATATATATATATAAATATATATAAATAAATTATTTTACTTAGTCTATTAATTTATTTTTATATATATATATTTTCTCTCCGAGTTATAAGCAAAAAAAAAAATGTTTGGCTTATTTGTAAAACTACGCTTTGTGATTTGAGTGTGCTTAATTGTCATTAAAACATATTGCATTGAAAAATAGTCTCACAATGCATAAATCAAAATTAGTTCTGTGATATAAAAAGTATAAAATATGGATAAAATGTATTAATTTAATGTTTAGAAACATCTGTTAATGCATGGGCGTGGTTTGATATCACAGGCAACTCTGTCACCTTCTCTTTTATGTGTGTGTATAAACTATGAGAGTACAATAGACCCTGATGCCGTTCACACGTGATTTAACAAGCGCCACGTTTTGTGTGATTGTCAATGGAATTTGCATTTTTAACAGTCACGCTATCGGCCTCTCTGGGTTTGGACAATCAGCCGAGATTTTGCTGTGGCCACCCACAGATCTAGTTAAATTTTTAATGCAGCAGACGGCTAACTTCCGTTGTTGTGTTTAGCTTTCTCTCCATGTTCTGTTGCTCTGTCCCAGTTATGCGTCTAATTGGTTCCTACCAATGCTCAAGGACAGTTGTGCAAATGTGTAAATGCCCCTTTTTGGTGAGAATATTGGTTGCTTTTTGATTTTGTCCCCTTTGAGATTCATTCATACTTGTGTGTAGTGTTCATATGAAGTCACATCAAACATTGATGGAGTTTAAGACATTTATTTGCATGTTTATATACAGACCAACGATTGAAATGATTTGCGCTCTGACAGTAATTGTCCTGAAATGTGTCACTGAAGGTTTATTCCAAGGCTTTGAAGACTGCAATGACTCATTTTAACGAGATTGATTTAGAGATGCAAATTCTCTGAGACTGGTTTGGTCAACCTCACAACATGCTTAATGTTAGCTGTTGGACTGCCTTTGAGCTTAGTCGATTGTGGGATGACCCATGCACAAACATCCACTCAATCAATTCATGAGAGTCACTAACTTGACTTTATTCATTATCGTCACTCAGTGTGTCAGAGACTCGTTGTTGGTCACAGGAAGGAGTTTGAAGTGGATGACCCCTCCGAACTCTCGTCGCTGTGGACCCATCTGTCCACATCTGATGTCATTTGAATGGAGGACGTGGCGGTGGTGGTCCGTTCAGGGAAACACAGCGCTACTGTGTCCACACGGAGTTCAGGGCCACTTCCTGTCAACCCGGCGAGCGAGGCCACAGATGCTTCACGTCGCATTTCAATCCTCCCTCTGTTCTCTCCTTCCAATTTGTGACAGGAAAACAAGGATTGATGGGATTTTTATTATTAAGTATGATTATGAAGTGCCACTCAGTTCAGCCATTGATATGGCCATTTGAACAGGCTTTGAGTACCCGTCCAAATAATATCCGAATGCTGTTTATCGAACGCTGAAGAATTCAACCTTTTTTTTTTTTTTTTATCCGCCCCAAATTTTTATCTCAAAAATAGCTTAACTATTGAGTCATGGCTTGATATTTTAGCTGCTTGCAGCCTGTTAAGTGAAACAGGATATTATAAACCTTAGTGAGGTTAGAACTATTTATTTATTTAATATTTAATTTGACTCAACTGGATGTGAAGGTTAGATTTACAGTTTATACAGTAGTTTGTAAGGTCAAAGGTCATGACCAGAACCACATGCAATCTGCGCATGCAGAACTTGTATAAAGATGAGCAGCATTTGAATGGTGTTTGCATGTTTCTACACATACATTTAACTATATCGATCAATATAAAATTAATGTTTTACAATATTTACATCTGCAGAATTTCATCCTAGAACAGAATATATTTAAGCGTTTGCAGATTCCAGTCTACATAGTTTTGTCCACTAGAATATTTTCTTTTGGAACAGCATATTTACAGCATTTTTTGGCTAAACCTCTGAAGCCCTATTAAACTACAAATTAAACATGGCGTCCATTGAGAAACTATTCCCTTTACTTGCTTGTATTATTAAAACTTCACTTTGAATGTTTAGCCAGAAATCTGCCATTTATTTACTTTGTAACGTCTGGTGAAAACAAAATGGTGAAATAACATTTATTTTAAAGGGGTCCTTTAACACAAGTGGTAATAAACCACAGGTGTGTCCAGAATGTGTCTGTGAAGTTTCAGTAAAAAATACACCACAGATTATTTATTATAGGATGGTTTGAAAGTCCCTATATGGGTGGCAGCAAAAACACAGTTTCCGTGTGTCTCTTTAAATGCAAATGAGCTGCTCCGCCCCACCCCCTTTTCAGAACAGGACGGAGCCTTTACAGCTCGATGACTGTGTCTGAAAACCTAGGTAGCTGACTCGTTGCCTTATCAGACAATGGGTGTGTCTCAGTCAGCTCCCTAGCTCAGTAGTCAGGGCACTGATCAGGGAGTCATCCCATTGACTTATGTCCTGATCAGTGCCCTGACTACTGAACTAGGGAGTTGATTGAGACGTTTACACGCAAACGCAACTTTCGAACGCCATCTTTTTCCCCCACCTCAAATGTCACAGAATGGATCGCACTGGATTGTGGGATATCAAAGGCAGCAAAGGATACTTATGCTGCGTTCCAGGCAGGTTTTTGAGCCCGTAAGTTACAACTTCTTTGTAGTGTTCCAGGCAAAGTCACGCCAAATTGCCTGAGCGCAAGGAATCGTGTGGTAGCTAGATGTAAACAAAGCATGGCGGACCGTATGAGGCTATGCTAAATTTGAGTATTATGCTAATTTTACAATAATTTCTATCGCCAAAGGTGCTTACTTGCTTATTTGAGGGAAACGGACGGGAAAACGGTGCATACGGCAAGAGAAGCTGTTATACTTTTTATTTAACGTTAATTGTATATTTGTTTCATAAACACTGCATCCGTACGGGGCTGTCATTGTTATTTCGCGAGCTATGTGACATCAGATCTCGTAACTGGGAGTACATCGATCAAGTACGAGTTCACGGGTGGGAAGTCACGGGCTTGACTGCCGTTCCAGTGCACTTTCCCGTGTAGAAGGTTGGAAAACCTCTCACAGCAAGTAGAATTCGCAAAGACGGATCAATACCAACTTCATTTTCAGAACATGTAACTACCACACGTTATATTTTGTGAATGTACACAAATTGCCTTTGTGAATGTCCTGGTTAGGACGCCATACTGGGGCTATAGTTACTGTTTCTGTATTCACAGAGATCAGAGCTGTCATTAGTTTTATTTTTATAATAAAAGTGTGCTTCTGAATTGTACAGGCGGTGAGCATTTTCAGGTTAAAATAACAAGCTCTCGTGAATACAGTAAGAAACAATGGTAGCTTTTGCCATATTCACACATTCAGAAAGTCGATTTGCAAACACACACATTATAAAGTGTGGTACTTGCGTGTTCTGGATGTGAAGTTGGATCACAAAGAGTTGGATTTGATCCATCTTTGAGAAGCAATTTTTGTGCAAACCCTGCGTTTACTAACCGTCGTTTGGAAAGCAGTCCAATGTACAAAGATTCACACAAACATAGCTAATTTCTTGGGCACATTCCCTTCACAAATGAAATGAATTCACTGCATCCTCAGTGGCTCAGATTCCAGGAGTTTATTATTACAGCCAAAATCAGAAGAGTTGTTATGTTTAAATAGATGAGATATTTAATGACTAGCTGCTCTAGTCTGGTACACCGCTGTCACTTGCGAAAACAAAATGGCGGCGTCGTGGGTGTAAACGTGCAGATTAAGGGGCGATAATATTATAATAAGATCCCCTTCCGGAGAAATCTGAGCGGCTAATTTTTTCACATGCTTGCAGAGAAAGGCTTACCAAAACAAAGATACTGGGTTGTCCTTTTTCACCTTTTCTGGGCTGGTAGATGAACCAGGGACACGATTATAGCACTTAAACATGGAAAAAATCTGATTTTCATGATGTGTCCCCTTTAAATAATACACTTGTTTTCAAAATGTCCATTATCCATTGCAAAGCTGTTATTAATTTGCTTTGTATTTTAATTAATTGGTGTGTGATATCTTTGTGAAAACTGGCATACACTTTAAAAACTGATTATGGTGTATAATCAAGACTTCATGATATTTAGGATGACAGGAAAGCTAATATTCATTGATTCGTCCCGTGCAAGATCCCATTTTACCTCGCCCTCACCTTCATACGCCCATATCATCAACATGGAAAAATGCATGTCTCAATTGTGCAAGCGAACAACCAAGTACACTTGGGGGATGTTTTCTGTAGAGATGAAGTTGCTGTAGGTTTTTGTTTCAAATGGGATTTCAGAAGACATGAGGGAAAACGCTAGCGCTAGGTTCACTCAGTTCATAGTCTATTTCATATTAATTTGTGCGTGAATATTAAAGAGGCATTCTCATTATCCCCCAGTCCTTAAGGGAAAAGCTTAGTGGCATCCTGATTTAAAAGACAAACCTAAAAAAAATCCCAAACTTCTCAGAATCACATGCATGTGCGGCAGACGTTTGTGACCACTGTGGAATTCCCCTTTAAATGCGAGCACGCCTGGCAGAGCATCATTTCAAAGGAAGTTAATTTCTTGATGGCGACTGGCAGTGCCATTTGAATATTTAAACAGTAGTGTGAGCTGTAATGGAAATCACTTCTCTGTTTGGTCGCTCTTCTGAAGTCTGTTATGGAAATGTGGAGGGTCAGAGGCTGTTATGTTTGATGGCTGGATGAATCACGGGTCATCTACAGGGGGCATTTGATTGCCGCTCTGATTTATCCTTGGCTGTTGTTTTGGTGCATCACCATGCTTGTGGCTTCTTCCGCCCCTTCACTGTACGAGAAGACTCAGAGGTCTTTAGTCATGTCTATTTCCTCTCTTCAATTCCAGAGGAAGTTCAAAGGTGACAGAATGTGGAACCCAGTCTGTTTTCCGAGTGATCAGGAATCAGCTGATTCTGAGTGTTCGCTGTACCAATGGGTCATGCCTTGACTTGCTTGCAGAATGTGACTAGAGCTGCAGAATCACTGAAGACATGAAGGGGCAGATATAGACCCGACCACAGCCGCACACTGCTGAAAGTTATATAGCACTTTAAATAATACACATTGTTTCAAAGCAGCTTCACATAAGCTAGGTTTCCATCCAAAGTAAAATTGCAAATTTGGAATATCGCATAAAACATTTGCGAATAAAGCACCGTTTCCATCCAGCCAGTCGAAGAGAGCAAAATCATCACTTCCTGATAAACTGGCGATAAAATATCACTAAGAATAGAAGTTGCTGCAGTAGGAGAAGCCACTATATACACTCACCTAAAGGATTATGAGCACTAATCACTTAAATCAATGTTATATACTGTATATCGCCATATTGTCCAGCCCTAAAACGTGTTAGTTTTTGTCAGTGTTTATTTAAAAACATAAAATGATGCTGAATATAAGATGGTAAATATTTAACTGATGAGTTGTCAATACAATATATAGGGTATGGTTTTTACCCCAAAAATGCAACATATTGACACAAAATAATACCTGCAAATCCACGTTTGCTGCCTGGAGTCTAGTTGTTTCTGTGAATTGCAGCGATCCATTTGCTTCTCTTTTCTGTATCTTTCGGCAGTTTTTAAAAATATACCTCAGATTTCTTGTCAAATCTGTCAATCTCAAAGCTCTTTCCCATTTTAGATGTGTTTTGTATGTTTTTCACGGCTTTCACACTGAAAACCCATGCTGCCACTCAGTCTTTTTTGCCACTCAGTGGGAAGTAACCGCTGTCACTCCAGCTGACGGTGACGTCACGCACATAACCTCTATTGACATGAGAACTAACTGTCATCAATTGGTTAGTTAAGTAAGGTTATCAGACGATAATTAAAAAACGATATATGTCTCCGTAGAAGTGAAGTGTGGTATGGTGGTCCAGTGGGTTAAACCATGGAACTGATATGCAGAAGGTTGCTGGTTCGATCCCAGTGGTCACCACCAGTGTGTCCTTGAGCAAGGCACTTTACTCCATGTTGCTCCAGGGGGATTGTACCTGTAATAAAGGCACTGTAAGTCGCTTTGGATAAAAGCGTCTGCCAAATGCATAAATGTAAATGTAAGTAAAGTGACGTGACGTGTGGCGACCCATACTTGGATTTTGTGCTTGCATTTAACCCATCCAAGTGCACACACACAGTAGTGAACACACACCCAGAGCAGTTGGCCGCCATATTGCTGCGGCACCCGGGGAGCAGTTGGGTGTTTGGTGCCTTGCTCAAGGGTCTCAGTCGTGGTATTGAGGGTGGAGGAGAGCGCTGGTTATTCACTCCCCCCACCGACAATTCCTGCCGGACCTGAGATTCGAACCCGCAATCTCATGTTGCAAGTTGACTTTCTAACCATTAGGCCACGACTAACATCGGTGCTGACTGAATCGCTCATGTGGTATTTTGTCATGCTCAGCGCCGATGTATCTCAAACAAACCTGGTGTGTTTGTGTTTCCCGCTGCCTCGCTAAAGTTGCTGAGAAAGATGCGACGTATACAGTGACGCAAGACCTGGCTCTGTGGTGGCTCTCTAGCATGTAGAAAGGCAAACCGTTTCTTAGAAGGCTCGTCAGTGGAACCAACTCCGAACTGGCACTAGCACTGGCTCTGAACTAGCACTCGGTTCATTCTGGTGGAAAAGGGGTATGTGAGAACTATGGCAAGCACTGCTGTGGTGAATTATTGAGGGCTACAGTAGGTTTTCTGTTTTTAAGTACATTTATGTTATCAAATGTTATAATTCATCTCAAATCTGGTTAGTTTGGTTCGAGGTTTAGAACACTTAGAAGTCAGTTTTTAAAATGGCAGTAGAAAAACCAAGGTTGGACATTTACTGTTATATATTAATTCGGAAGATAACATCCGTCTTATTTTTAAAGTACGAGCATATGCGGCCATCTGTAACTTAAATGTGTCAGTTATTTTATCCGTACTAAAACAGTCCGTTATGCTGATTGATATTGCAAACTGGTATTTGTTATCACATTATTGTAGCACAAACAGGTTTACCTTTTACTTTATTCTTCTAATCACTTACCTATGGTGGCTAATGAATCTCGCACATTCACAGAAAATAGCTTTACTTCCACGTTGTGAATAAGGTGGATAACAGAGAAATATGCCTATATACTCTTATATTGTAAAACGCATTCTTGCTAACCAACAGAGAAGACATTCCTGACTCAAAAGATGGCAGAGACTGATAACAAGCATGGAATGTGTGCCTTATGGGCTCATCTCTGTGACTTCAACCTTGCCCTGGGTGTGTGAGAGGTGGAGAGATGTCAGGACTCGTCTCTTCATGTGGCCTGCATTCCTGAACTACTAAAGGGATGAGTGATCAGACAATATGGTGAACATGCACTACAGATTTTGAAAGAAGTCTCTTAAGGCCTGTTCACTCCTAGAGCTATAACCATGACTATATTAGCGTTCCCAACATCGTTGTGCAATCGCACACAATATCGTTCTGTTCAGGGCTTGACATAAACACCCGCTAATTAACCCGCCAAATGTGTGTGTATTTCAGCAGTGACGTGTACCGCAGTCACTCCTGTTAGCCACTTTGGTGGGTTAAAATTGATATATAATATATACTTTTCAATTGTAGTCTTTTAAAAAGACTACATCTGAAATAAAAAAACTGCAATGTAGTGTTGTCAGAATTATAAAGTATTTCAATACATATCGATACTGAAATAAAGATTCAAATACTCATTTTCCGCAGAATAGATACACGACATCAGCTGCGCTTTCTCTCCCTCTCTCCCCCTCCCTGACACACAAACCCGCCTCCCCTCACTTACTCGTTTAATTTGCTCCGGATGAATATTGTTGGTAATTTCGGCATGGTATTGCATGTATTGTGCATCATTTTACTAATTCCCGCATATTTTGTGCTCACACCAAAAGTGCTCGCACATAAAGCCGCATCTCAGCACTAAATTGAGTTCTTTTTCGATGCTTATTGCACTTAAACAGTCAAATACATACAAAATAATGTCAAAATGCTGGTCTTGGTGAGTATTCATGTAAACACAGTCGGTTCTGTTTTAAGTGAACGTAAACAGTTGAGAAAGAAAACGCATGTGTGACAGTATAATGGATCCGTGCGTCAGGTCTTAAAGTGACAGCAGCCTATTATACCTGCTGCCAAATTATGAGATAATAATATATATATATATATATATATATATATATATATATATATATATATATATATATATATATATATATATATATATATATATATATATATATATATATATATATATATATATATATACAGTATATATATACAGTATATGGCAGTGTTCCCCCATGGTTTCAATGTCAGAATTGTGGCCAGTGAAAATGCTGAGTGGCTAGTAACTTTGGAAACCACTAGCCATAGTGACTAGTGAGCAAAAATGGTCTAATTGGCTGTCAATGTTTTTATCGTTCATCAGCTGGGAAAAATAATTATTCTTAAAATGATTCCAACCACATCGTTTCTCTGTGCCATTATCGTTATAGTTGTGGTGGGCACTGTAAAAAATTTATTGTATAAATATGAAGGGATTTTTCTGTATCAGGTGTTTTACCTGTATTTTGAATTTTACATTGGATCGGGTTAACGGAAATTTCTGTCAGATTATTGGTTAATGTTCTGGCAGAAAATTCCCAGTACATTTTCCGTTTTGTGTGTGTGTGTGTGTGTGTGTGTGTGTGTGTGTGTGTGTGTGTGTGTGTGTGTGTGTGTGGTATTTTTTACAGTATATGCTATTATTTTATATTTATTCTTTATTCTCACCATGGCTCAATTTATTTGATCAAAAATACAAGAAAAAAGGTTATATTGTGAAATATTATTACCATTTAAAATGTAGTTTTTTCCCCCTATATTTAAAAAAAAAGAAAAACATTTTTACTTGTTCCTGTGCGTTTTTATAGACATATTTTTTTCCTATACAACAAGAAAGTGATCATGACATAATTTACATTTTTGGGTGATCTGTCCCTTTAAATCCATTCTGCAGAATTCCACAAATACCCCCCACATTGAATGCAAAATGACCCATTTCTTCAACCCTTTCACACTCACATCTTGCACAGGAAAATCGGAGCACTGAATCATTCCGAATTCAAAAAAATCAGAAGCTATTGACCTTAAGTCAATGACGACATTCGTGAAATGCTCCCTTCATGACAAAATTGCCTGAACCGAAGGATGCAAAGAGGGTCATCCACGAGTTTCACATCAAAGAGTCCCTCTTCCTTAGAAGGGCTTAGACTTAGAGGTAACGCTTATCTCTCGTAATGTGCCGCCGGATAAATGTGATGCTCCATTTTTAAACTACAAGCTCATTCTCTTCGGCTGTGGTATCTTCATTCAAGGGGGCATCACCGTGAGAAAGGGCGATAGAGTTGAACAAATCCGTAATTTGTGAGAGTATAGCTTTGTCCACATGCTACACGACTGGCTGTGAAAGAAATGGATGCGTCTTTTTTGCTTCTTTCTTTTTTCATGAAGGACATCTTCAGGGGAAAGATAAACCCCAAACGGTCCTTATATCTCCTCCACTCTTTCACAGTATCTCTCGCACACACATCCCCCAGCCACCCTTGTTTCTCTCTAATACTCCTGACCGCAGATCTCTGCTCTTTGCACACACACCATGACCATATTTAGATGCAGGAAAGAAGCGTGCTCGTATGATTGTTTACAGATGACAGCAGGAGACTGTAGGACCGTGACTCACTGGCGTTGCTGTAGGATCAAGAACGCTGAATGCAAATGCAAAATCCCTGCCTATTAATTACAGGCACTGGTATGCATTTCGGCCATATGGCACAGTGTTTGTTCGGTGCGGATTCATATTTGTTGGTTTTCAGGGCTCACGGGTCATTTTAATTCATCACAGCCTTATAAGGTCAATCTCCAGGTTTCAGTTGGAAAATAAATAAATATTTTACATGAAGAAAATAAGCCTGTTTTTACCTTTTTTGCATAATTTTCATTAAAATTAAGCAAAAAAAAAAGTGCATAAATTCTCATTACTTAAAGTGCTGTATGTAATTTTTTCACTGTACTAAAGCATAATAATACCATAATATATTTGCAGTTATTTAGGAAACATGCTAAGTTCACATACTCATTTGTAAAAAACAATGAATGTCGGAATGTCTGTTTTTGGTCTGTGCAATAATGCACGCTGCCAGTTTACCCAATAGTATTTCGACACCCAAGGTTACGTGTCCTCAAGCTGGCAACTCGCGTGAGCGTCGAGTCTGATGCTGTGTTCACACCAAACACGAATAGAGCGTCAAAATCGCATCTACCGCGCCTAGTGGGACGCTTGAACATTTTGAATCCATTCAAAATCGAGCGTTTGAAGCAAAATCGACGCGCGTTCAAGGTGCTCCAGGAGAAATATGTCATAAAACACCACTCTGCCTCTTTTCATTTTCATTAAAAAAATATTCAACATTAATAGCCGCCACACAAATGTGTTCCAGGCAACTCCTACATTATCTTCAATGCATGTATATTTAAATATCCTTAAAAAAATAAAGTTATGAAACTTCTCTTTGCCCTCAGTCAAAACGATTTGGCAGACAACAAATGATAGATTCATGAAACCAAAGATCGGCCGTTAGGTCCACACAAGACGAATTCTATCTCATGTTTAACCACTAGAGAGGCATCCGAGCCAGCGGCAGACGTCAGAAGGACTGGTCGAGGAAAGGCTGCTCTCACCGGGGTTAATGAGCGCCTGGTGATCGCCTGGATCTCACAACTCCGAAAACGCAAGATTATTTTTTTAAATAGGCGCTCTCTTTATAAATAAACCACAGATTTGAGCTTTAAACAACTACATTCTCACCTGAAAAAGTCTTAACTACATTTTGTGACACAATAGTGGTATTTTTAAATTATTCAGGGTTTCTCATCACGTCACTTTACCACATGACAGCAGCAAGCAGGCTCCTGATTGGTTAATGCGGCGCGAATTGACGCCAACGTTAAAATGTTTCAATTCGGGCGTCAGACGCGAATTCGCTTCAAACGCGTGAATGCACAAAAAGCACCACTCGTGCAAGACGCTCAATTCGTGTCCAATTTGCGCAAACAAGGTTGAATTGCGTCCATCGTGCCGCAGGTCCTCCAGACGCGCATCAACACGCCTTTCCATTGACTTAACATTGAAATCACTCACTCCTGACGCTCTATTCGCATTTGGTGTGAACGCAGCATGAGGAGGGGACAGGGAAAACAACTCTCTGATTTTTTTAAATTTGGACTATAGTACCCATTTTCAACCACTAGCTGTCAATATTACATACTGCACCTTTAAATGTGACTGCTTAATATTTATGAAAATATCAGAAAATATTTGAAAAATGTTATGAAATTTCTCACGTTCTCTTTCCTGTTTTGACTTGAAACAGGAAGTTTGGGCAGGAATCTCTGTAGTTGTGTATGTGGTGGATTTTTTTGATGAAGAATACAATATTTTCTTTATAAGAGTGGCAAAGTTGGTGTGTTAAGAAGATGGAAACTTTTGTTAATTATTTAGTTAGTTTAGTTTGAACTATGACCCAGTTTTAGTATCATTGAGATACTATTGTAGTTTTTTTTAAATGAAATGAAATGAAATACATTTTTTCACCATATGTTCGGTTATCATTTTAATTTAAAGGTGCATCATATACTCACCCTCAAGTTGTTCCAAACCTGTATGAGTTTCTTCTGTTGAACACTAAATATGATATTTTGAAGAATGTTGGTAACCAGACGGTAGCCATTGTATTTTTTTTTCCTACTATGGAAGTCAACAGCTGCCGCCAACTGTCTGGTCACCAACATTCTTCAAAATATCGTCATTTTTTGGGGTGAACTATCCCTAACATTTTTTTAAAGGTTTACGTTTTTGCTCCAGGACATTTCTTGACCGGTTTCATGAGATTCCTCCGAGAACAGAGCTTTATCATGAAGTTTAAGATGGCCTGCAGTTTTCCCTAAGATGTCTTGGCTTAGAGTTTAGAGAATGTGATATGTTTACACTGTGCACACATACTAACACCTCTTCGTGAGCTCTCCGTAGCCAAGAGAATGGTTTTGTTATGAAGCAGGTTTTATTTTTTACACGAATTCCACAGTGCTTTTGTGTCATCTAGTAACAAGACAGCTGGACAGTCAATGATAAGTTAGGTAGGCATTAATCATTGGGGCCATTTCCAAACTTCAGGACCTCTGCATGTTGATTTGTGAAGTTGTAGTTGTGGTAATGCATGACCTATTGCGGCATAACAAATACAAACGCAGAGGAATCTACCCTGGTTGAGTCATGTTTATTCATGCATGTGCCTTTGTGATGTGTAATCCTGCCACACCTTTCATGCAAAGCAGCAATAATGCTGCTCCGATTTACTAGATATGCAGGACATTAATCAAAGACCGGTACATGGTGTTTCAGAACATTTTAGAGTCCGCTCATCTGGACACATTAAAATTTGCATACCAGGTTCAATCTGGTGTAATGTCTTTTATGTTGAGGTTTAAAGTGCATGATCTTATGTAGATTGCCGTTATCTCAATCAGGATGAAGTTTTCTGATTTTGCATGCGGCTCCTCCTGAGTGCCAGACTCCAGATGTGCACTTTTCACCCCCTATTAGAAAATATAAATGTAACTACTGTATTTACATTCCAGACTGCAGAATGTCAGCCTGAGCTATGTCTTATCTAATACAAACTTGTGCAATATGAGAGATTCCATCTATTCAAGTTTCCTCAATCTTTTAAAATGTTGTTGCTGTTGTTAAAATACTTTCTTTTTAATGTGCATAGATAAAAAAAAAAAGTTTGGTTTGAGTATAAAAATGTTTACTTTGTGTGGCTTTTTTAAATTGTTTGAGTAGGCTGACAATTCAGCTTCTGTTGGGACAGGCCTGTTTGGGAAACCGGTTTGAAAAGTTGTATTTGCAAACATCACTGTTATTATAAAGATCAGCAGTCAGGTTCCAGAAGTAAAAATCCTTTAAATATAATAAACTAAGAGCAATGTGGTCAAAAATATCGATTCCAATACTCATTTTCCACAGAATAGATACATGATACCAGCTGCGCTTTCTCTCTCTCTCTTCTCTTACACACAAACACTCCCCTTACTCACTCGTTTCATTTGCTCCGGATTAATATTGTTGGTGTCACAGGGCTCGAATTTCGGCGTGTATTGCGCACAATTTTACTCATTCCCGCAGATTTTGTGCTCACACCCAAAGTGCGCGCACATAAAGCCACCTCTCAGTACTAAATTGAGTTATTTCTCGCTGTTTATTACGCTTTCAAAATGACGATCTTGGCGAGTATTCACGTAAACACAGTCAGTTTTGTTGTAAGTGAACGTAAACAGTTGAGAAAGAAAACGCATGTGTAACAGTATAATGGATCCGTGCGTCAGGTCTTAACGTGACAGCAGCCTAATATCCCTACTGCCAAATTATGAGATGATATAAATAATATTGATATGGCAGGTTTATCCCATGGTATTGATGCCAAAATTTGTGGCCAGTAAAAATGCTGAGTGGCTAGTAAATTTGGAAATCCACTAGCCACAGTGACTGGTGAGCAAGTTAATGTCAAGCCCAAGCGGCAACCTCCCATGGTCTCGCTTGAATCCAACACGGAAGTGACTTAAACTGCAATTCATCGACTGGCCACTAGAGACAGGCTCCAAAAGGGAGTCAAATCTGTATCTCCCCCATGTTAAAATGCCCAACTTTTACGGCAGATTAAAACATGTTTACAGTCTGGTACAAAAAGCGGTTTTGGTCTATACGGCTAATTTTGCCCTTCATGACAACTGTGAGGGGGGTGATTTTTTATTTTTTATAACTCATTCGTTTACATTATATAAAGCCTTAAAGTTCTGCATTATTAAGGGCGTGGCCACTTTGAGTGACATGTGGGTTGCCAATATGGTCGAGCTAGGCGGGTGTGGTTTCATCAACCAGTCACCTCAGCTCCACCCACGCCCCGACTCTTTGCCCATTTTCAGTTATTCAGGAGTGACACGCGGTGACGCGCTGCCAAGATGGCGACGGCCCACTTTAGACTTCAAAAACGCTCTTCAGAAACCGAAGGGTGATGTCACAGACACTAGGTCCATATTTTTTTACAGTCTATGGTCAAGCCCTGTATCTGTTTTTTCTTAATTCTCAGGTGTAAATGATGTAAAGCAGTCCTGCCCACTGATAGCCTTGCATAAATGTGTATCGTATAAATGGTATCTTTGTCCCGCAGTATACTTTCATAATGCTAGTATGGCTAGTAATGCAGTGATTTGTATCTAATGATCCTTTCTCTGGTCAGAGATTACAGGCCGTGGGCATTCTGTGGATTATTGGATTTACCTCTGTGCAATGTTTTCCTTTTTTACCCTTAATTTGATCAGGGAAACATGGCTTTTAGCACTGAAAATACATGTTATTCAACCAGAAATTACATCAGTGTTTTTTTTTGTGTGTGTTTTTTTGGTGAATGCAAAGGTTGCCAAGTTCAGCAGTAGAAAATAAGAGGCACTCCCAGTTTCTTTATTCCACATTTGAGATTTAAATAAACCAGTGGCAGCAGGTGACAAATGATCGCATTGTAAGCCAGAAACAAAATGCCACAGTCACAGTTTTGTGCCTGCAGCTGTATGTGCATAAAAAGATATTCACCACTTGTCGGCATTAAGCAAAATGGTAATACTTTGATTGTGGCCTACTGATGTATGGCTTCATTGCATCTGTTGTAAAAAATTAAATCATTTGAATGTCCTATTTAAGTGTCACACACCATTACACACATATCAGTTTAGCTTTGCAATCTGTTTTCATTTCTAATTTGTAATTTTTAAGATTACCGGACAAACTACATCCCATATGGATTTAATACAGGGTGATTCCTCTATACGGAGAGTTGTTTCTCTGCTTTAGGTTTAGGGAGGGAACACTTTCGGATGTAATGCAGTAAGGAAATGAACGACAGAAACTCTGATTCATTTACTTGCAAATGTATTAATACATGCTGTCGTGCGCTGGCTTCAGCATGTAAAATATAAGCTGCATGCTTGATCTGACGCACGTGGCTGATTACAGACATGCTCGAGAGAGAAGCTTCCGCTCCTCACAGTGAGTGGCCCAGATATCTTCCGCTCAGCCTTAAATGATTTCATGTGTGTTGGCAGCCGATTAAGGGGTGATACATTTTTTTTTTTTTTAGAAATAGGTGCCTTAACCCTTACCCACATGTACATTTACAATATTCTAGCTCAGTGTTTCCCAACCTTTTTTCAGTCATGGCACCCTTTGAAAATTTTCTCCATTTTGTGACAACTCCTCGCATACGTTACACTAGTGGTGTAACGGTACAGATTGCGCACGGTTCGGTTTGTATCACGGTTTTAGGTTCGGTATTTGCTATGTTCAGGGAAAAAAGGAGTACTGTCAAATAAAAAGAAAGAAAATTAATAAGAACAAATAATTTAAATACAAGCAGCAGCACAAATAAATACTATAGAGCAAAGATACTAATAAAATAAACAATGCTTTTCAGGTTTTTCAGGTACATCTAACATTAGTTTTCAGGTGAAATAGATCAAATGTAAAATAACATTGCATATTTGACTGTATAAATTAATCCTATTAAACTTACAAAAGCTATTCAATCAAGAGCAGTGAGTGATGTCCTTGTCTTTTGTTGTTTGACATTAAATAGACAGCAGTAAAGGCTACTGCCCCTTTAAGACCTAATGCGTCATCTTTCTCGACTGTATAAAGTTCACTTAAGGCATATACAGAATATGTCTGCTAGAATACTCATCAAGATGGACATGTTGACATACTTTGTGTGTGAGTTTGTCCGTTCTAGAGCAAGACTTGAAAGAGAACTCAATATTTGCACGCTGTGAGACGTGTGCGCGCTTTCGGATGAGTGCACGGAGACAAATTTTCTCACAGCGCACGAGTTCTCATTCGCGTCTTCTGGCACTACTACACCCGGTAGATGACGGCGAAAATGACTGGTCATATTCGAACATACAGCAGCACTCATGCATCGAACAAAGTTTACAAAGAGAGAATTATTTGAAAAATTTACACGGCACTCTCGTCAGACGGTTGGGAAACACTGACTCATTCTAGCTGATGAGGTTTGTAAGGCGACCATTATTTTAGAATGTATCACCTTTTTATTATTATTAAAAACCTTTATAATGATCATGTTAGCTGGTCTATAATGTGTGATGGGCTATTGGATTACTAACACATCAATTCATCCACCTCTCCCGAAATACATAAAAGTAAGTGGCCCATGAAGTGGAAGAAGAATAGAGAACATTTTATAGTTACCTAATACCTATACACAATGTGTATCTATTTTAAATTAAACACGTCAATTTATATAGTCTATATAACGCGCTGAACGTTTTAAAGGGTTTCACCCAAAAATACAATTTCTGAGATTTCTGACCCCACGTAGACAGTTAAAACACTATTTGAAGGTCAAAAAACAAACAAAAGTAATGACTTTATTCAATAATTTATTCTCTTCCGTGTCACTCTCCTATGTGATTCACGTAAGGACCACAACGCATGCATGTGGTGCTCAGCCAATAGTGAGCCGGCGTTCTGCTGTAGAACCCAGAAGCGCTGCACTGTGTTAATAATAGCCCAACAACGTGAATAGCATAACACGTGTCCTAACTACACAGGACGCGATAAGATTCCAGCGACAAGCAACTTTTCTGTTCACACCAGACGCGGCGCGAATGCGAGATGCGACAAATCAATCAAAAAACCACAGGCAATCAGAACAGCGTGTTGGCGGGCTCTCGCGGCAAGTGCGCGGCACCAGAGATTAATCTTGATGGTGCTCGCAAGGAAATGGATAAGTAGCCTACTATAATCAAATTCACAAATATTACACCATTTAAACATTACTAAAATACATACTGAGTTACTAAAACAATCTTTGTCATAGAATATACTACTCAGTTTAAACGTTCTTGTTTCCATTTGTTTAAGTTCAAGATCTGAGGTGAATTATCCTTTGTTGCTTTTAGTATGACTACGTTACAAAGCTGGGAGCACTAAATGATATTCAAAGTCACATTACACGCTTTTAACATTAAATAAAACACATAAACATTCTGGTTTATGTGGTCTGGTCAACAAAAATCTGGTTAGTTTTAACATTTTAAGGCATTTTATGCAAAATAGGGATGCAAAATATAAAAGCAGATAATACCGGATTTTTTTAACCGATTTGGCTACTGATATTTTAGTATTATTTATATACTATCATAGTATTTATTTATATTTTGAATTGGCTTTTATTTTTATATTTTTTTGTCATTTTATTATGTGCTTTTCCCATTTTTATTATTTATTTATTTTACAAATTCTGTATAATATAGGTTTAATTTATTTTTATTTCAGTTATTTAGTAATTTTAGTACTTACACTTCAACTATTTAATTTTGGTTAGTTGCCATGGCAACATTTATAATTTTCAAGTTCAAAGTTTTTCATCTAATATTTATGGTTTCATTTATTTCAGCTTTATTTCAATTTACAGAAATATTGTTCACCGTTTTAGTGTTTTTGGGCGTTTTTTCAATATGAAAAATAGATATTCCTTTTAAAGGTTCACTGTAAATTTTAGCGGCATCTAGTGGTGAGGTAGCGAATTGCAACCGCCCACCGCTCACCCCTCTCTTTCGGCACATGTATGGCGCTTTTCCATTACCAGTACCGACTCGACTCGGCTCGGGTCGCTTTTCGCTCCGTTTTCCATTGCAGATAGTACCTGGTCGTCATAGCGACGCCGCAGGAAACTTTTTCCTCGTTGCCCCATCAAGCTCTTGCTGGATCCTCTCTTCGGCAACCGAACCAAGGAAACCTCCTCGTTTGACCACGGCGTATTCTTCCGAGTTGCCATAATAGTAATGGGTATATCACGCAATCTCTGGCCAAACTATTTAAAAATGGCAGGGTTATTCCATAGACCGTAAAAAAATATTCAGGATACTCCGTCTGGTGCGTGCAATGATGACGCAAAGGCAAGTCGAGTCGAGGCGAGCTTGTACTGTGTAGTGGAAAAGCGCTAACAGAGAAGCTACGGTGGCCGACACAGGACAAAGATGTCGTCGTCTGAGACCGCAGAGAGTAGCTAGCGCTCTGTAGAGCAGTTTGTCCCTTTAGGGCTACTGTAGAAACATGGCGGCGCAAAATGGCGACTTCACTGTAAGGGGACCTGCGGTGTATGAAGATAGAAATGGCTCATTCTAAGATAATAAAAACATAACAGTTCATTATGTAAGGTCTTTATACACCACTGAAAACATAGTTATGTACATTATATTGCATTTCTGTCAATTTATCCTCAAATACTACACTGCACCTTTCTAAGATTTGCTAAAAATTACATTTAACAGTGTTATAAAATGAGTGTTTATAAGATTTATGTTTTCAAAGAACATAGTTCAGCAGAAACTATAACATTTCTGTCATTTACTCACCGTTTTGTTGCCAAAATCTTTTGCAGAAAACAAAAGAAAATATTTCAAACATTGATATTTTTCACAAAAACCCTTTTGCGTTCGACTGAACAAAGATACTCATGGAGGTTTGGAATGACATGTAAGTAAATGATTACAGAATTTCCATTTAGGCACTGATGTATTGTTCATCTTTACATTTTAATTGAAGACAAGTGGCCGAATTTGATCCCTAACTTCCCATATGAGCACCATGGCTCAGTGTTTGTGGAGGGTATGGACTTTTATTTTTACACAGAGGTTATGCAAACCTACTAGCTGTAGACAGACAGGCCGATTCATTTGTCATGATTACTCAAGGGAACGTTAATACCGACCCAATATCATCCTGTGCTGAAAAGCAGCCCGACCAGAGAGACGGTCTGAATTCTTATCTGATCGTCTGGCTGTTTGCCGTGATCCTTCCACCTCTCACAAAGACCCCCGTCTTCCCGTTCATCTGCTCAGACACTCCTGGAATTCGAATAATCACTTCCATGGCAACCCTTGACCCGATCCCTTCGGATGGAGTAAATATTGACTCGAGCGCCTCCCGCCTCAGTGTTTCTCGCTGACCGGACGAGTCTAGGAGTCAGATCTTGACGGTGTGTGGGGGGTGTTTACATTCAGAGCTCTTCAAATGAAACTAGTTTTTTGACTTCCTGTCAATACGTATTGTTTAATATGTCAGGATCAACCGTGAAATATTCTCTTGTTTTTTTTAAAAGGGGTTGTGATAAGGTTTATGCAGGTAGTGCACATGCAGCATTGTAAACCCTGTGTAATGATTTACTGAACTGTCAGGAACAGGGAAGCATGCATGAAGACAAGGGGAGGTTTGTAAACATGGAGCCTGAGCTATATCCTCCTAGTGAATGTGATTTCACCAAGTAGAACATGTTCCTGGAACAACATTCCAATCAGATTTGAGGGATGGGTTTGCAGTTAATGTCAAGGCTTTCAACAAGAGTTAGGGGCTTCTACACCATTCTTATTCATCTATCATTTCCCTCTGATTTTAGGGATAAGTTATGGATAGGGATAGGGTCAGGGCAAAAGATGTTGATCCAGGAGCACATCTTACTTGACTATATATATATATATATATATATATATACACCGATCAGGGATAACATTATGACCACCTTCCTAATATTGTGTTGGTTGCCCTTTTGCTGCCAAAACAGCCCTGACCCGTTGAGGCATGGACTCCACTTGACCCCTGAAGGTGTGCTGTGGTATCTGGCACCAAGATGTTAGCAGCAGATCCTTAAAGTCCTGTAAGTTGCGAGGTGGGGCCTCCATGGATCGGACTTGTTTGTTCAGCACATCTCACAGATGCTCGATTGGATTGAGATCTGGGGAGTTTGGAGGCCAAGTCAACACCTCAAACTCATTGTGCTCCTCTCAAACCATTCCTGAACCATTTTTGCTTTGTGGCATGGCGCATTATCAGGGAATACCGTCTAGCGAATACCATGTAAGGGTGTACATGGTCTGCATCAATGCTTAGGTAGGTGGTTTGTCTCAAAGTAACATCCACGTGGATGGCAGGACCCAAGGTTTGCCAGCAGAACATTGCCCAAAGCATCACACTGCCTCCGCCGGCTTGCCTTCTTCCCATAGTGCATCCTGGTGCCGTGTGTTCCCCTAAGCGACGCACACGCACCCGGCCATCCATGTAATGTAAAAGAAAATGTAATTCATCAGACCAGGCCACCTTCTTCCATTGCTCCGTGGTCCAGTTCTGGTGCTCACATGCCAACTGTTGGCGCTTTCGGCGATGGACAGGGGTCAGCATGGGCATCCTGACTGGTCTGCAGCTATGCCGCCCCATACACAACAAACTGTGATGCACTGTGTATTCTAACACCTTTCTATCAGAACCAGCATTAACTTCTTGAGCAGTTTGAGCTACAGTAGCTTGTCTGTTTGATCGGACCACACGGGCCAGCCTTCGCTCCCCACATGCATCAATGAGCCTTGGCAATTACCCTGTCGCAAAACCAGTCTAGAACGAGTTTGAAAAAACACTGCTTTACATTAATACATTTAGCCATTTATTCAAAAACATCTCAGGCCCTGATCGGATCACAAGTCGACAATGTAAAATACAGGTGTAAACAGGGTCTAAAACGTTTCGAACTTGTCCACTTTCGACCACTTCCAGCAGTAGTCAAAATTACTGGATTGCTTTCGTAGTGTAAACGCTCATGTGGTCGAATGCGTTCGAACAGCCACAAAAGACCACCTGCTCTCCACCTACTGACCTAATCCGTAAATATTATGGGAAGCACGCTAGCCAGACGGGAATTAAACTTTGACTGGAGACCCAAGTTTGGTTTGAAGACGAAAAACATACGGAGCACGGTGTTCTCTCACAATTCCTGATTTCGAACACACTCACCGCATTCGGCTGGTCTAGCGACTGTCAGAGCAGAAATGAAAGCTGATGCTCTCCGTGTGTTTTTTGTCGTCTCCAGACGTGTTCATATGTAAATTGCGTGAGCTTATTTCATCCATTGGATCGAAAGAACTGAAAAAGCCCATACATTTACTTCGCCCAAAGACGAGGAAATCAGGACAGAAGTGGTTAAAAGTAGACATATGATCCAATCGACCAGCATCTTAATACCAGGTGTAAACAGGGCCTTGCATTGCATTCGAAGTATAGATTTGCTTGGCTTAGCAAGTGCACAGCCCTATTGAACATACTTTACTGTGGCAGTAAGAAACATCGGTACTGAAGTGGGCGATAGAGTTACCTGATGTGTTGTTATTGACGTAGCTAGCTGTAAACATGTCAACCTCAATGAACTTATTCAGAACACTCTTCAAACTCCACCATGACCGGATATTACCTGAAAGAGAAAACTGACTATTGGCAGTTCTTAGTAATGGCAACACTAGAAATACATCACAGTTCAGTCTGCCTGTATTGTAATTCCTACCATCCTGTCTTGAAATTTGTGTCTGAGTTGGAGTCCCAGATGGAATGTTATGTTATGGCATAGTGATTAAAGAATGAACGTTGATAATCTCTCTCCAAAACAAGCGTTAAGATTAGAGCTCGACTGGTGTGCTGTATAACGTGGTAAAGCGTCCAACTTCCCTTCAAGCAAATACAGTAAGCACAAAATAACTCCAAATCTTTATGTCCACGTCTATAAGGATTGTTGACATCGCAAAATATAGTTAAAACATTTTATATTTGTATTGCACACACTAGTGGTGTGATATTTTTAATATTGTATTGTTTAATGGCTAAGCCAAACATCATAGTTATACACTACCATTTAAAGAAATTAATACTTTTATTCGACAGGGATGCATTAAATTGAGTGGTAGTGCATATCTTTTTTCATATCAATTTATTTTTAATCAGTTGTATTCTTCTGGCACTATGATTTACAAAAAGACTTTGCTGAATGAATGAATGAACTGAGTTAAATGAGTCACAAATAAGTTAGTAGCATCATATGTAACGCAAGTGTGATTTGGTTTTAGTTTGGCACATATATTGGTCATGGTATAAAAGGTTGATCTTATGATGTGGCCGTGAGACCTCGATAAAAACACAGCATAACATGACAAAACCTCAGCTGCTAAACTGGAGGGTTTTTATTTCCCTCTCACGTCGCTGCTGCTCCGCCCTAGTGTGGTTTCAGGTGCTTTTCCAGTTCGACTTTTCTCTGCAAGTGAATTAAACACTTTCACCCACATGTTTTCTCTGGCTTAGACGCAGCCGTACAACTCGTTCCAAAGGAGCTTATCCACTGTTAATGAAACGTTTGATGTTGACCATGCAAATGCAGAATAACAAGATGGATATCTTTGGCCGTCTGGCACCTGTTGGCCCGACAGTGATGGGAAAGGGGAGAAAAATACAGCTTGCGTTAAATATTGTAAAGGTAAAATAACATCATTGTGGCGTAGAAATGTTGAGACCTTCATTTCCAACGATTCATTACTCAATATTCCATTGCTACGACTAAATTTAGGATTCCAAATGACTTCTCTTTTACTTTTTTTAGTTTATGCTATTTTAAAGGTTCCTAATTTTCCCCTTACAACAGTTTTACATGCATCCAAAGTCAAGAAACACTTACATTTTCTCCATAACATGCATTGCACATCACCTAATTTCTCAAAGAGTCTGAAACAGTTCAGTAAAGGATTCAGTCTCTCTAAACTCCTCCTTTCTGAGCGCTGAGTCTGCTCTGATTGGTCAGACAGCCCAGTCTGTTTTGATTGGTTGACCTCTTACAGGTTGTGTTGGAAACAAAATGCACATTACCATGTCTGAATTTCACCTCTGGAGCTTCCTCAGCACTTCATACACAATGATACAAACAGTAACGATGGCGTCAGTTTGACCGTATCAATTCCAGAGCGAGTCCTCATGCTTTGGAAGTGTATGGAATATTAATTTGCGGCACTGAAAGCGGTGTCTTCTCGATATGTTGGCACACAAACCAAACTCTTTGAGTCTCCGCTACAACTACAGTGTTTGTTGTAGACGTCGTTCGCGTGCAGCCAATGAAGGTCGTAGGCTGGTATTATGCAAATTTGTTCCATTGTTACGCAGGTATGTAACAGGATACAGGAAGTGAGACTGGAATTGGCGACTCATTTTGGCAGCTCAGAATCGGTTCTTTCTTTTAGGAGAGACAGAAACCAAACAGAAACTGGAAGACGGAAACAATGAGAACAGAGAATGCACTTCAACATAAAAGACCATACAAAACAAAGACACAGAACATTTTGAATTGTGCCAAATAACAGTAAAGTAAATAATGTATGTGAGCACACTTTAACTAAAACCATTAAAAAAAATTTCGGTAATTGAAATGAAAGATACAATAGAAATGTTAGATGGAAAAATAAATAACTGGAATAAAACAAGTTTGAGTTGAAGTACTAAAATGACTAAAAGCTAAAACAGAAATAAAAGCAAAGCTAAATAGAAATGGAAAAACGAAAAAATAAAATTGCAAAATAGCCAAATTAATAAAACTTAAACTCAAATGAAACCGTAAACATAACAATAACAGCTAAATAATAATAATAATACAATAAAAATTATATATATATATATATATATATATATATATATATATATATATATATATATATATATATATATATATATATATATATATATATACAGGGAGTGCAGAATTATTAGGCAAGTTGTATTTTTGAGGATTAATTTTACAACATTAATAATTAAACAACAACCATGTTGTCAATGAACACAAAAAACTCATTAATATCAAAGCTGAATATTTTTGGAAGTGGTTTTTAGTTTTAGCTATTTTAGGGTGATATCTGTGTGTGCAGGTGACTATTACTGTGCATAATTATTAGGCAACTTAACAAAAAACAAATTTATACCCATTTCAATTATTTATTTTTACCAGTGAAACCAATATAACATCTCAACATTCACAAATATACATTTCTGACATTCAAAAACCAAACAAAAACAAATCAGTGACCAATATAGCCACCTTTCTTTGCAAGGACACTCAAAAGCCTGCCATCCATGGATTCTGTCAGTGTTTTGATCTGTTCACCATCAACATTGCGTGCAGCAGCAACCACAGCCTCCCAGACACTGTTCAGAGAGGTGTACTGTTTTCCCTCCTTGTAAATCGCACATTTGATGATGGACCACAGGTTCTCAATGGGGTTCAGATCAGGTGAACAAGGAGGCCATATCATTAGATTTTCTTCTTTTATACCCTTTCTTGCCAGCCACGCTGTGGAGTACTTGGACGCGTGTGATGGAGCATTGTCCTGCATGAAAATCATGTTTTTCTTGAAGGATGCAGACTTCTTCCTGTACCACTGCTTGAAGAAGGTGTCTTCCAGAAACTGGCAGTAGGACTGGGAGTTGAGCTTGACTCCATCCTCAACCCGAAAAGGCCCCACAAGCTCATCTTTGATGATACCAGCCCAAACCAGTACTCCACCTCCACCTTGCTGGCGTCTGAGTCGGACTGGAGCTCTCTGCCCTTTACCAATCCAGCCAGGCCCATCCATCTGGCCCATCAAGACTCACTCTCATTTCATCAGTCCATAAAACCTTAGAAAAATCAGTCTTGAGATATTTCTTGGCCCAGTCTTGACGTTTCAGCTTGTGTGTCTTGTTCAGTGGTGGTCGACTTTCTGCCTTTCTTACCTTGGCCATGTCTCTGAGTATTGCACACCTTGTGCTTTTGGGCACCCCAGTGATGTTGCAGCTCTGAAATATGGCCAAACTGGTGGCAAGTGGCATCTTGGCAGCTGCACGCTTGACTTTTCTCAGTTCACGGGCAGTTATTTTGCGCCTTGGTTTTTCCACACGCTTCTTGCGACCCTGTTGACTATTTTGAATGAAACGCTTGATTGTTCGATGATCACGCTTCAGAAGCTTGGCTATTTTAAGACTGCTGCATCCCTCTGCAATATATCTCACTATTTTTGACTTTTCTGAGCCTGTCAAGTCCTTCTTTTGACCCATTTTGCCAAAGGAAAGGAAGTTGCCTAATAATTATGCACACCTGATATAGGGTGTTGATGTCATTAGACCACACCCCTTCTCATTACAGAGATGCACATCACCTAATATGCTTAATTGGTAGTAGGCTTTCCAGCCTATACAGCTTGGAGTAAGACAACATGCATAACGAGGATGATGTGGTCAAAATACTCATTTGCCTAATAATTCTGCACTCCCTGTATATATGTATATATATATATATATATATATATATATATATATATATATATATATATGTATGTATATATATGTATGTATATATATATGTGTATATATAATATAACACACACACACACACACATATGCTATATGTATACACTATATTCTTTCTGAACAGTTCTTTTTGGTTCTCGAATCTGATTGGCTGTGAGTGCTTCCCAGCCGTGCGATATTCCCCCAGTATCAGCACTGGTACCGACAAAATAGAAATATTAGATGGGAAAAGTTGAGAAATGTTGCTTTGGCAAATAACTGGAATAAAACAAGTTTGAGTTGAAGTACTAAAATTACACAAAAAAACTAAAACAGAAATAAAAACAAAACTAAATAGAAATATAAAAACTAATAAAAATGAAAAAGAAAACATAGCAAAATTAATAAAATTAAACGAAAACCCGAAAACAACAATAAAAGCTAGTTCAAAATATTAAATAGTTACTATAATAGTGTATAAATAATACTCTCTAAAAAATGATGGGTTGTTTCAACCCAAATTTGGGCAAATATGGTCAAGCCCTAGCCTGACGTCGTCATACTCAATTCTAGTCAGATGCTGCTCCGTTGGGCTGTGATTATGGGGCGTGTTTCAACCGAACCAGGAAATACCTCAATTGTATAGACCTACAACCAATCAGAGCAACGGAGCGACACATAGTTGTCAACAGAACTCAACTGCACGCGCGCTGGAAGAAGTAGAAGAAGAAGATGAGTGTAAACGATCTTTGCCGGTGTTGTAAAAAGAATTGAAGGATACACGGAGTACTTATCAACACAATCATCATTTCTGAGAGAAATAGTAAAGGTGAATGCAGATACGAGCAAGTTCTACGTTTAGTAAACAAATTCAACCCAAGCGCTCTTTGGTGACGTGGATGATTACGTTACTGTTGATCATCTGTCCATCATCGTATAAAGCCCGCCCTGACAATTTGATTGGTCGGAACAGCTCTGGTTCGAGCATAGTTGCTCCACAACGGATCAAGTCCAGACCGAACTTCCCAACCTCAAATGTTGTGGGCGGGGCTAAGTTTGACTGGCATCCAGGCTAGACAAGCCAAGGCTTTGGTTTACATTTTTTTAACCCAACGGTTGGGTTTGTCCATATGTGACCCAAAATTGAGTTAAAACAACCCAGCATTTTTCATTGGAGAACCATGCGAAAGTCACTTTGGATAAAACTTTGACTAATTATTATAACCATTATGATTTGCATACACGCTCACTATAAACGAAATGGTATTAGGATGCACTGAAGCACAATAAATAAGAAATTCAGTGCTTTATTTACTTATTTTTGCCCAAATTATGATGTGAACAGGCCTTTATGATGCTTCGCCACATCACAAATCACAGCCTCTGCAGATAGATTAACAGATCTAAAAAATCTTGATCTGATAAAAGAAAGGAGAATAAGATCTCATGAACAAGATGAGTTGTAATTCCTGTTTTGCTCAAACCCCTGGGAAGTGTGTGGGATTCATGATCCCCTGGCTTTCCTCCTGCATAATTAAGCGAATCCGAAGCCTTTCATCACGGATTGGACTCTCCCTCGCTCCCTGTCTGCAGGTGTTTTCCTCATCCTCAGGAGGTCCGGGTGAGAACGTTCACACGTTAGCTGACAGCTAACCCAGTCTGAATGATAGGAATGTTTGTGACGGTTCATGTTTCTGCAGGAGTTTAGGAGTATTTGGATGCTTTTGTGTGTAATTTAGCGATGGTTTTGGTTCTCGTTTGTCTGACAGGACCTTAAAAAGAGGAATAATCACTGGCTGCATAGCAACAGACGAGTAAATAGTTGCAGTATCACACACTCCAGATTGCAAGGCTTGATGTGTTGCGAACAATGGACGCTTTTGTTTTATTTTACTGAAGGAGTCCCGGCTGAGCTCACTTGAGATTTTTCCATATAACTGAAAAATAATGGGTAACGGTAATCTGGAAGATAAAATATATTGTGTGTGTGAAGCACACGTTCAGGCATGCAGACCTCATTTGTATGCCTGAATTTCTTACCAGTCATGTCTCTGTAACTTTGTGTGTTTGTGGTTGTGCATAACTGTACAGTATGTACGTGTACCAGCTAGCCCCGGTTGGGCTAGGCTAAACACCCCAGCTGATCTTCAGTGCACAGACGAGGCCGGAGGGAGAATATCGACCCCCCACCCCCACATACTGACCCCCTCTGCTAGCTGTACTCCACTCGGAGCCATCTGTCTCTCACAGCGCTCAAGAATCAATCCTCTGCCTTCCCTTAGAAATCAGAGCCTGTCTCCGTAACGCTGAGGGGGATGGGGCGTCTCCGGTTCATCCGATCTGTCGGAATCTCCTCAGCTGTTAGATAACAGCCTCTCACCCCGTTTCCACATGTGACATGAGACTTTCCCCTCTCACAGATGAGAGCCAGCCATGGTGTGTGTGATTTTAGGTTTTGTTCCAATGTTAGGTACTATTTTAGGGCATGTTCTGTATTTCTACACCCACAAAAATATAGATATACACATGACAATTTAATTGTAGATGGATGCTGTAGACAGACAGACAGATAGAGATAAAAAATATTAATTGTCATTCCCTATATTATATTAATTATATTATATTAGTACTGTCAAATTGATTAATCGCATCCAAAATAAGTTTGTTTTTACATATGTGTGTGCTGTGTATTATTATTATTATTATGTATATTTGAATACACACACATACATGCTTATATTTAAGAAATATTTGCATATATATATATATATATATATATATATATATATATATATATATATATATATATATATATATATATATATATATATATATATATATATATATATATATATATATATATATATATATATATATATAAATATTGCATATATAAATATTTGCATATGCATATATTTCCTTTAAATCGTGTGCTGCCTCCCTTCCTAAGCAACTTCTAAATCAGTCATTTCACGGCACCAAATGTAACCGGTCCTACTCGACCCGCTCCGAGCGGGATTCAAAGTGGATGCACAGCTCTTATTGGCCTAAGTCTGTTACACTCACTCCCCCTAAACCTCACCCCCAATCCGGGTCATGGCACCAAATGTAACCGGTCCTACTCAAACCCCTCCGAGCGGGATTCGAAGTGGGCGCACAGCTCTTATTGGCCTAAGTCTGTTACACTCATCCCCTAAACCTCACCCCCATCCGGGTCACGGCACCAAATGTAACCGGTCCTACTCGACCTGCTCCGAGCGGGATTCGAAGTGGGCGCACAGCTCTTATTGGCCTAAGTCTGTTACACTCAACCCCCTAAACCTCACCCCCCATCTGGGTCACGGCACCAAATGTAACCGGTCCTACTCGACCCGCTTCGAGCGGGATTCGAAGTCGGCGCACAGCTCTTATTGGCCTAAGTCTGTTACACTCATCCCCTAAACCTCACCCCCCATCCGGGTCACGGCACCAAATGTAACCGGTCCTACTCGACCTGCTCCGAGCGGGATTCGAAGTGGGCGCACAGCTCTTATTGGCCTAAGTCTGTTACACTCAACCCCCTAAACCTCACCCCCCATCTGGGTCACGGCACCAAATGTAACCGGTCCTACTCAACCCCCTCAGAGCGGGATTCGAAGTCGGCGCGCAGCTCTTACTGGCCTACGTCTGTTACACTCTCTCCCCCTACATACACTCACTCCCCCCACACACATACTTGGATATATATACTGTATATATTTACAACGATGAGGCATAGCATTATGTCCTAATATTGTGTTGGTCCCCCTTTTGCTACCAAAACAGCCCTTACCTGTCGAGGCATGGACTCCACTAGACCCCTGAAGGTGTGCTGGGGTATCTGGCACCAAGATGTTTGCAGCAGATCCTTTAAGTCCTGTAAGTTGCGAGGTGGGGCCTTCATGGATCGGACTTGTTTGTTCAGCACATCCCACAGTTGCTCGATTGGATTGAGATCTGGGGAGTTTGGAGGCCAAGTCAACACCTCAAACTCGTTGTTGTGCTCCTCTCAAACCATTCCTGAACATTTTTGCTTTGTGTCAGGGCGCATTAATATTAGGGAATACCGTTTCCATGTAAGGGTGTACATGGTCTGCAACAATGCTTAGGTAGGTGGTTTGTCTCAAAGTAACATCCACATGGATGGCAGGACTCAAGGTTTCCCAGCAGAACATTGCCCAAAGCATCACACTGCCTCCGCCGGCTTGCCTTCTTCCCATAGTGCATCCTGGTGCCATTTGACCTCACAGGCCAGCCTTCACTCCCCACGCGCCCATGACCCTGTTGCCGGTTCACCACTGTTCCTTCCTTGGGCCACTTTTGAGAGATACTGACCACTGCAGACCGGGAACACACCACAAGAGCTCTTGCCCTTTCACAATTTGGCCCGCTCAAACTCGCTCAAATCCTTACGCTTGCCCATTTTTCCTGCTTCTAACACATCAACTTTGGGGACAAAATGTTCACTTGCTGCCTAATATATCCCACCCACTAACAGGTGCCGTGATGAAGAGATAATCAGTGTTATTCACTTCACCTGTCATAATGTAATGCCTGATCGGTTTATATCATTTATATTATCAATAAATATAATTTTTTTTGTACATAAATATAACTATTTGTTTATAATAATTATACACCGTGCACATGCATATTATGTAAACACAAATTTGTTTATTTATTTTAAATACCATATATACTGTACATATAATATTAATTAAATATAAATATCTAACTCCTGTATAAACACTAGGGGAAACGTGGTTAATATATAGTATAGTATGAATGCATGTATTTATTAATATATGTACTGTGCCCATCTCACATTGCGAGAGATTTCATCCGATGCTCATTCAAGGGTGAACACACAAATTTGAGAAGAGAAAAACATGCCATGTAAAGGGATTTTTTTTTTCCATTTCAAATGTGGGACTACCATAGTTAAGCAATTAAAGCACCAAAACCCAACGCTATGCTGTCACATACAGCTAACCAGTTTATTTGAGATGTGGTTTAGTTTGCCAGAGGCGAGGTTAAATGCGAGTTTGTTTTTTCCAGTCCTTTCATTGCTGCGCCACAGAAATCTAACATCCTGTCATGGGCGCAGTGGGATAGAAATCAGGTCCTAATTTGTGTTTGGATTAAATTGGATGATTCCCTGGTCTAATCTCAGATTTATGAGTGCTCGAGATATGTTTGAGGCTGAAGCAATCTACAGAAAAAAAGCCTGTCTACTGATCTTTCAAATATGGAGAGATTTATCAAAAATGTTGATGCTGTATTTTGTAATGATGTTGCGGAGTCAAACATGAATAAATGAGGCATTTATATAGCGCTTTACTATATACTACTGTACACCCAGAGTGCTTTACAAGTATATCAGGGGTTCCCTCATCAACCACCACCAGTGTGCAGCTTCCACTTGGATGAGCCACACACCAACTATAGGTGGAGAGGAAGAGAGAGTGATCGAGCCAATTCAGTGGATGGGGATAATTAGGAGGCCAATGGAGGGAATTTTGTCAGGCCGCAGGGTTTGCATCCCTACTTTTTTACGAGAAGTGCAGTGCCAGTCCTCCCTATACGCAAAGTATTGCTAGTTGTGTTGGGCCCCTGAACCACGAGGGGTCCCCCTTGCTCTCAAAGATAATTGAATGACTAGGGATGTGATAGTTTCGGTTTTGATTTTGGCTTCCAACAATTATGAAAACATGATGCCGCATTTCGTTCCTTTCCTTTAAATCGTGTGCTGCCGCCCTTCCTAAGCAACTTCTAAATTTCACGGCACCAAATGTAACCGGTCCTACTCGACCCACTCCGAGCGGGATTCGAAGTGGGTGCACAGCTCTTACTGGCCTACGTCTGTTACACTCACTCCCTAAACCTCACCCCCACCCGGGTCATGGCACCAAATGTAACCGGTCCTACTCGACCTGCTCAGAGCGGGATTCGAAGTGGGCGCACAGCTCTTACTGGCTTAAGTCTGTTACACTCACTCCCCCTAAACCTCACCCCCATCCGGGTCACGGCACCAAATGTAACCGGTCCTACTCGACCTGCTTCGAGCGAGATTCGAAGTGGGCGCACAGCTCTTACTGGCCTACGTCTGTTACACTCACTCCCCCTAAACCTCACCCCCATCCAGGTCACGGCACCAAATGTAACCGGTCCTACTCGACCCGCTTCGAGCGGGATTCGAAGTGGGCGCACAGCTCTTACTGGCCTACGTCTGTTACACTCACTCCCCCTAAACCTCACCCCCAATCCGGGTCATGGCACCAAATGTAACCAGTCCTACTCGACCTGCTCCGAGCGGGATTCGAAGTGGGCGCACAGCTCTTACTGGCCTAAGTCGGTTACACTCACTCCCCCTAAACCTCACCCCCATCCGGGTCATGGCACCAAATGTAACTGGTCCTATTTGACCCGCTCCAAGCGGGATTCGAAGTGGGCGCACAGCTCTTACTGGCCTACGTCTGTTACACTCACCCCCCTAAACCTCACCCCCATCAGGGTCAACGGCACCAAATATAACCGGTCCTACCACAGACTTTAAAAAAGATGGACAACACACCTTCACTCCCCTCCATTGTAGAAGCCGCCAATGTCCAGTGTTGGAGCCCGAGTCTGCTCAGTAGTGAGCATGAAGTGGAGCCGAAATTAAAGTTGAAGCTCCAATCTCCTCCCGAAAATCCAGAAAAAAGTCAGTTGGTGCCTCAGTGGCTACTTCACTCAGAGAAGCTGTCAATCATAACACCGCACCCCCGTTTTTATAGCATCAAATAACTAACTAAAACCAGACTTATTTGAAGAATGAACACTTGAACTTACATCAGCGTGATAAAAATGACCTAAAATGACAGATACCACCTTTATTTGAAGTGTAATTTGATTATTTCGTTTGTCTCAGGTCCTATTCGATTACATGAAGAGGGCGGGGTTTATGAGCTATTCTGCGTAAAGCCACCTGGCTTCACTTTTCAGGACTTGTGCGGCACACTCAGAGCGGGGTCTCTGACGTGGGAGTTGAACGCGCTAACAAGGACGCTAAAGACCACAGCCACTGACTCGCCTCTTGAGATAAGGGGAGTGAGGTTTACACGTACAGCTCATACTGGCCTACGTCCGTTACTCTCACACCCCTAAACCTCCGGGTCACAGACCCCCTGCTGGCCTCACTAACACCTCTTCAGCAGCAACATAGTCTTCCAAGGAGGTCTCCCATCCAGGTACTAACCAGGTCTTGGGCTACAGGGTGATATGGCTGTGGCAAACATTACCAATATTGCTTTGTAATGAATAATAATGATACCTTGTATAACTTTTCTGAGCATTGAGACTAATGGTGGGGCTTTTCCCCCACTAGTAATTAACCAACTAGCAACTTTAAAGTAATGCACTAATCATTATTCAGAAAACATACAAGATATACTTGTTATTAACCGTTGTTGTGGGGGTTTTGTTCAAATAGCCCTTTCAATGATGCATTTGTTCCTAACAACTATATCTGTCAGCCAGACTTCATAATCCACTGACACAACACCGCATGAACTCAATGAATGAACGTCCTGTTTCCTGTTGTTGTTTACCATAGATCAATGATGCTTTACATAATGTCAGAATCCTTCCTCCGATGATCATTCATCACACTTGTGAACCTCGATAAGGACACGGACACGGCCGTCGGCATCAGTCAGAGCCAAACATTCACACCTCGCATGGCAAATTAGGTTAGCCTTTAATGTGGCTGTGCCTTTGCTTTTAATGACAGTTTTTATTGTGGCTGGACATTAGTGAGGCATGAGTTGCTCTTTGATTACCCAGAGTTCACCCTGATTCATCTCATTGTGGTTTAGTGTTGTCACACGTGTCAGTAAATTCACTCTGCTACTTACAGATAGAGCTCTATTAATTGGACTAACAAGTTGTTGCCGAATGCTAGTTTTCCCTTGATACTGAATGGTATAGTAGCACCCATAAATTAAACATTTATGTCATCTGGAGCCCATATGGTTAAGGACATATTAATGAGCTGTTGTTTCTCTCTCTTTCCGTTTTCTTAAACAACTTTTCACAGGGACTCAAAATAATCATGCATTTTCTAACACAGATGGGCATTATTTTTTGCAGGAATAGGGCCTAATTGGTTAATAAAAGGATATTTGTAAAGTGAAACTATCAGATATGTTAAAGGTTTAGTCCCGACAAGAACAAATAATTGAATGAAATCTCTCTGAACATTCACATTAGGTGTGTCTGACCTAATGTGACAGACTTAAGATGTTATTACATTTTGGCTGTGTATTTATTTATAGTTTTTTTTTTCTCTTCCTTTTTATTTTATTTTTAGTTTGTTGTATTTTGGTTCCCTTTTTTCTTTAGGTTTCTTTTCTTTTTCTTTAGTTGTCTTGTGTTTTCTTTTGCCGTTTTCTTTTTTCTTTATATAGGTATATTATTTAGCATATATTATATGCTGCCAAATCGATTAATCGCAATTAATCACATCCAAAATAAAAGTTTGTGTTTACATAGTATATGTGTGTGTACTTTATATAATTATAAATACACATGTTCATGTACATTCATGTACATGTTTAAGAAATATACTGTGTATATATATTTATTTTATTTATATTATATATACATATTTTATATATAAATATAACACGTTTCTTAAATATATACATGCATGACTGTATTTATTTATTCATAATAATTATACACAGTACACACACATATAATATACATTCTATAAATATATATATACACACACACACACACACATTAATCATAAATATATATATACATATATATAAGTGCTGTCAAATCCAAATATATATATATATATATATATGTATATATATATATATATATATATAGTAGATACATGCTTTTTGACAGCAGTGTGTGTGTGTTTGTGTGTATGTTGAAACTGTCATTCCCTAAGTGAGTGTATATTTATGATTAATATGTGTGTGTGTGTGTATATATATATATATATTTACATATAACATATTTATATATAATATAAATTCTATGAATATGTATGTTTTAGTATTTTCTTTTATGTTTTGCTTTTTGTTTTATAATTTAAGTCTGTAATCTGTTTTTCTTTTTACTTTGTTTTGATGCTGAACAATTCATTCGAATGCTTTTTTTTTTCAAGGAGTGCAGCAGTTTTGCATGAGAATTTGTTTGTACACAGAATGTTACGTCATTTAGTTGCATTAGAATCGATGTGGACAGGCCTTCTGTCATGAATTTCCTATATTTTCACGGTCAGTGCAGGTCTTTGATGGTATAGAGCACACATCTGCGCACTCTCCTCATAACTCCAGTCTTGTGACTGTACGGTTCATGGCACTGCCAGTGAACCTAAAGTGTGCAGGTCTCTAGTGAAAGCTCCTTTGCGATGGCAGCGCTCCTGCAGGGCTCCCTGACCCCGCATTCACACTGCTTGGCTGAGATTAGTTCCACGCCACCGGGCCTGTAACAGCTCCTCTAAGAGACGCTTCGCCATGAGCTGCCAGTCTTCTGGGGTTTCTAGGAAAAGAGACTTTCGTGATGTAGAATTTATCACCCCGTGGGCAAGCGGAGGCTTGTTCTGCATGGGTGATGAGCGTTTACAGAGAGCTAAGGACTGTAAGTAAGTGTGTGTTGAGTGAGGTTTGTGTGGGTGGATGGGAAATCGTCTCTGTCTGTCCCTCAAAGAATGTGTGTTTCTGTGCTGGCAGACAGACAGTATGACATGTGGAAGAATGTGTGTGTGTGTGTGTGTGTGTGTTGGGGATCGTATTGCAGCGGCTGTTACTGGTATGTGAGAGGAAACAGCTGAGTGCTCCTGTACTCGTCTAAAGTGAGGTCAAAGTGCACTGAACACAACCTCAGGCTCCTGTGGGTCACACAAATGGTGGCCATTTGGTTTCTGTAATGTTTCACTTTGATCAAATGTGTCTGTGTAATATTACATTCACATGCCAGGAAGAATTTCACTCGCTTTTAGGAATCTCTGATTTTTTTGCTTAGGCAGAAGCCTTAATGGCAAGTATAGAAGTGCATTTTGCAGCCTATTTTTAATATGCATTCCTAGTGTTATTGAGACTCATCATCCGTGCATGTCAAAATAGTCTTTGTAATATTTTATCAAAATCTAATCACTCTTCATCTGAAACATCTCAATTTTCAAGGTCCAATCACCAATTTGTGATGCATAAAGTCAAGCCCCGTCCATTTTTTTTTCTCATTGATTCTCATAAAAACACTATCCAGAACACCCTAGCAACCATATAGCGACGCCCTGGCAACCACCCTACACTGTAAAAAATTTAAGGCCTCTCCAATTCAAAATTTTCTAGTGAGCGATCACATCTAAATTTTTCAATTGGCCAAATTGAATTTCTGTGAATTGAATTTTATCCATTGTGGCAACAGTCTGTTAACATGGGCTCAATTAGAAATAATATGTTGAGCCAATGGAAAAATTTAATTTACCAACACTGTAAAAAATGTCAGGCCTCTCCAATTAAAAATTTTCTAGTGACCGATCACATCTCAATTTTTCATTTGGCCAAATTGAATTTCTGTGAATTAATCAAATTTAATTCACAGAAATTCACTTTGGCCAACTAAAAAATGTAGATGTGATCAGTCACTAGAAATTTTTGAATTGGAGAAATGTTTTACAGTGAAACTGTGAGATTGGTCCAATTAAATGTTTTAAATTGTAGTCACAATTGTTTATTTCTCACTGCTCAAAAGACAAAAATGACTAAAAACATAGCCTAAATATATTAAGCAAAATACAGAACACAGACAACAGGGTTGACATTTTATCACATTACTTTATTAACAAGTAAATTCCAACACATGATATTTGGTGAAAATACCTTATTTTCAATAAGGAAAAACTCTGAATATTCAAGAAGTCTTCTGCATAACAGGATGTCTTAATGTGATGAAGAAAATGTGGCACTGCATAGGCTAAAAACCTGCAAATAAAAATAAAAACTAACATTAATGGCAAAGTTCCCCTGCATCACATCTGGCAAATGACAGAACAGAAGTTCTTCATTATATAATGAGGATGAGACGAATGAATGGACGAATAAGAAAATCACGAGCTTGACGTGTTTGATATTAAAAGGCAATAACTCAAGCCCTGAAAGAGGCCGACGCCAAATGCAATCTAACGGCACCGGGTGGCATGGCACACATATCACACAAATGACTTAATTTACTTATTACCTATTGTTTTAGACATATAAGACATGAGGACAATAAAACTATTGGCTACCATTAGAGTAAACAAGGTAAACGAGAACACACGCATGAAACCAATGAATGCATGAACTCGTGATTCTACAAAATGTCTTTTAAACTTCATACCGGGTCATGAAGCAAAACTCTGGAGAATAATTTCAGTGCTCAATACTCACCAACGTCTTTGTGAGATGAAAATCTCTATTCTCTTGGGAATGTCTGTTTCGGTCTTCAGCACCTGCTGGTTCGGCTCTGCTCGCGCTCCCGCTCCTGCGCTCCCGCTCCTGCGCTCCGCATTTGAAATCTGCACACGAACGGTTTTCTTCAAGCGCATTTTGCGCATGCATATACCGTTTTTCGGACGTAAGACTTGTTCAGCCAACATGGATTTTTCACTTCGACTTCATAGATTGACTGAGCACAATTAAATATGTTCGGTGAATATACAATTTTAATTTTGAGTGAAGACCTTAAGCTATGATTAGTACAATGCATCTTTTTGCATGGGGATAATTATTTGGAAGTAATTTATTGGGCCAATATGTAATGATCAATTTTCACAATTTTTTCCCAAAAAATAATTTTTTACAGTGTAGTATCGTGGCAGTGAGCTTTGCATGCTCCGCCACCACTCATATTTTTTTTTAAAGAAAATGTTTATTATAGTGGTTGAAGAGTGCAGTAATGAGATTATGGTTTAATACTGAATATCTCTCCAGATAAAGATATTTCAGCGCACCAGTATCACTGTTTGTTTTTGTTACTTAAGGAATAACAGAATATTGCTTGCATGCATAGTTGGTTATTAATTCATGAAGTTAATGCATAAATCATGAAAACAGGCTGGTCTCTAGCGACATAGATGGAAAAAAGGGGGGTCAAATATTCGTTTGAAGTGTTTTAATGTTACAAATTGTATATTTTTTTATTTAAAGCGCATATCAAAAGTCCAACATGAAATCCTTCAGTTCATGAATGTAATAGTATGTTAAGGGTAGGCAGGGATAGTGGTTAAACATTTAGACTGCTAGCTTCAGATACTGTGTAAAATAAAATAAAAATGATTCATGAACCTGAACATTTTTATTTGAATAAGTAGGTATATCCCCAGGTATCTCCTGTGAAATTATGTGCAATACCCCCAATCCTGTTCCAAAAATTCAGGCCCTAAGTAGACAATATATATGCATATATATATTCAGGACTTATAGCAGTATATTCAGGATTTATATTTATATATTCAGATATAACTATATATTCAGGATTTACGTGTATATATTCAGATATAACTATATATTCAGGATTTATATTTATATATTCAGATATAACTATATATTCAGGATTTACGTTTATATATTCAGATGTATAACTATATATTCAGGATTTACGTGTATATATTCAGATATAACTATATATTCAGGATTTACGTTTATATATTCAGATGTATAACTATATATTCAGATTTATATATTCAGATTTATAACTATATATTCAGGATTTACATTTATATATTCAGATTTATAACTATATATTCAGATTTATATATTCAGATTTATAACTATATATTCAGATTTACATTTATATATTCAGATTTATAACTATATATTTAGATTTATATATTCAGATTTATAACTATATATTCAGGATTTACATTTATATATTCAGATGTATAACTATATATTTAGTTTTATGTATTCAGATTTATAACTATATATTTAGATGTATATATTCAGATTAATATATTCAGATTTATAACTATATATTCAGGATTTACATTTATATATTCAGATTTATAACTATATATTTAGATGTATATATTCAGATAAATATATTCAGATTTATAACTATATATTCAGGATTTACATTTATATATTCAGATTTAAAACTATATATTCAGATTTATATATTCAGATTTACATTTATATATTCAGATTTATAACTATATATTTAGATTTATATATTCATAGTTATAACTATATATTCAGAGATATAACTATATTTTCAGATTTACATTGATGTATATTCAGGCTAACTATTTCCGAAATGTACATGAATATATTCAGGCTGATACCTCTGAATATATATAGATACAAATTGAATATATAAATGTAACTAGTGAATTTATAAATGTAAATCTGAATATAGTTACAAGGCTAAATATATAAATATAAGTCTGAATATATAGTTATAAGTCAGAATATATAGATACAATTCTGAATATATATATTTATAAGCTTGAATATATTGATACAAATTAAAATATGTATGTATATATATATATATACATAACTACATATTTGGATTTACATCATATAATTATTTCTTGTTTGGCCTTTCATACTAGGCTGTTCTGGATGGTATTGAGGTGTGTTTTTACAAGAAGTCAGAAACTATGGGAGAAAAAGTTAGCATGCCTTGATTTTGTTCATCATTAGTGAGCATTACAAACCAGAATGGTTTCTATAAAATAAAAAAAAATAATAAAATGACTAGTATTAATTGTATTGCAATGTGTTTGGGGTAAAAGCATGAGCTGAATGACAGTAAAGTGTCTCTTTTCAGGCCTAGGCCATGGGTGGAGCCAAGAGTAAACCCAAAGAGATCGGTCAGCGCTCCCGGAGTCTGGACGATGGCACCGGGGTACACCACTCTAGTCCCAACCAGTCGTCCTTCACACCCAACCGAAGTCCGCCAGTGGACGGTACCAGACGCGGCACCCAGCCCATCATCAACCCAGTGCAGGATCTGTTTGGAGGAGTGATCTCAACAAACAACAGCATCACGTCTCCTAACAGGGGCGGCATGCTAGCAGGTAACACACCTCTGTCTGATCGTGGATGCAATGTCTGTGTCATTATTACGCTTCTGCTTTTTCTGACTTTCAATATTAAAGTTTTAAAGGAAATAGGCAAAGAAGTCTTAGGGGTGAATTGACTAAACAGTTAAACATCTTATTCACAGTAGCGTTTTTCATCACACATGTTGTCTATGCAAATTAGGCTCATGTATATACAATTATAGCTGGTGCAATCTATTTTTAATGAGTCTCGTGAATGAGAGCCACAGTCAGACTGTTTTTGTTTTTTCCTGAAATGCCACATCAGACCGTTAATGGACAATCTGATGCATACTCAAACAAAAATAGCAAGGGATTTTCCTAACTCCCAAGCTCCGCTCTGATTGGCTAAGAGTCAAGATGCACAGGTTTTGTCGGCCCACATGGAAACGTGATATGAGCAATTTCTGCGGGAAAACTACTTGCTGGATTTACTGCAGTTTGCCCATTAAATAACTAGTACTTTTTGATGAATTGAAATTTTGGCCCATTATGAAATTTTTTCCCATTATGAATCTAAATTATTCAGTATTTTCTGTACAATGGTGGTTGAACGATCTATCGCCAAGGTCGCGACTCGCTATTCATGTCATATTCACTGTGCGCTGTATGAAAATTAGTGCTACCTTTTTATTCATATTTTAACTATTTCTTTGAGTGTGAAAAATATATTTACAGAGATGTTTCCATCTAAAGTATAAATCTGTTTATTTTACACGTTTTTATTTATTATTTACACTACTGTACAACCATTGGTGGGAACTGCTGCTCATTATTTGAATGAATTCAATAATATCATATTAACCCTTAAAGACCTAGATAGCTGCCCGCGGCTAAAAATCGTTCTAAAATGTTTAATAACTTTTAAACCGCTAATCCAATCTGTATGCTGTGCATACACCGCAAAGAGGAGAATCTCAGCTTTTCAGAAGTATCACATTTCTCACGATTGATTATTCAGAGGCCTTGTGGTGAGCGTGGATGCGTCATCAAAATCTGCAGCATTGATTCGTCAAGAGAAACATGTGGGTTGTTCCCCTGAACCAAACAGAAGCGATTGTTGATCATTAATCCCACCCCTCCCGTGCCCAGATTTGTTGAAACTGTCATCAACTCAGCCAATAAACATAGTGTGTTTGGTCTTTTGAACCACCAATCACATGTTTCTCTTTCTCTTTACTTTACTCCCTGAACTTTTTTGGACACATCTACATTGTCAGTAAATAAAATACACCTGTTTTCACTCAAAAACGCCTAGAATAATATTATAATAAATGGTTATAACTTGCTGAGGGATTGTTACATGTAGACAACATTTCATCTGGAAGTCTAAAACAACCAAGTTTAACTTTCTAAAGGAAAAAGTCCAAACTTCATGAAGTTCTGTTTGAGTTCACAGTAAAATCACCACATTTTTGCTGCCGTTTTTCTTAAAATTACATTCATTTAATCAATTTTCAGACTAAATAAATGTAAAATTGGGACTTAGATGGAAACTACATGTTCTCCTGTTTAAAATGATATATGACACCTTGATGCAAACTGCTAGAATGGGTGAGAAAAACAAAGAAAAATGGAGGCAAGTCAGGTGCCCAAAACATTTTCTAGGTCTTTAAGGGTTAATAGACCAGCATGCAACTGGCCGCATTTACATTGCAGGTCTTGATGCCCAATTTCGATTTGTTGACTATATCCGATTTTGACCAAAAGTGACCCATATCCGATATCTGCATTTACACGATATACTTGGCGAAACAACCCACGGTAGACGTACTGACCCGGAAAAGCTTAGGCCAAAAAGCAAGTAAAAATGGATGCAGATGAAAAAATAATAAAAGCTTTTGCTTTCCGCACCATCTTTAAAGGTCAGCAAAAAATTGGGTCGAGCCTTAATCCTCCATTGAGCCATTGAAAAGAGTCATGTGATCACGGTTGGAGTTGACGTCATTCGCCACCATCACTTTTTCAGTGACGTGTGACTCGCATTGACAGGGGAATATGAACGTTCATTGAATGAGGAGGCCTGAAATCGATCTGAGAATATCAGAATCCATGTGGGGTTTTTTTTCCTGCTTGCCCGTTCGTGGGGCATATCCAATCCACATGGGAGGAATAAAATCAGAATTGGGTCACTTAAATGCGGCCTTGGTCACCACAGTCTTTATGCTGATAGTCAAAAGCCTGACTCTGCAACTCTAGACTATTTTTGGATGCCCATTTCCAATTTATTTACTTGCGTTAATGAAATGTGCCTGCTGAAGTTGTATTTAACTGAATGCATCAAGATAACGGTCTGTGTTTGTCTCTTGTATTTTTCCATAGTTGGCGTGACCACGTTTGTGGCTTTGTATGACTACGAGTCACGAACCGCCTCCGATTTGTCATTCAGGAAAGGAGAACGACTCCAGATTGTCAATAACACGTAAGAGGGAAATGCACAAACATACTCGCGCAAAAATAACAGGGCTCCGGGGGGTGATAGACACACCCACTGAGGCAGACGCAGACACACACACACACACAGACACACACACACACACACACGTCTCTCATCTGTCTGGGCTCTGGCTGTTCTGGCTGCTGAACCCCCCTCCTCTTCCTCCTCAGTAACCATAGGAACTGGCTCCCTCTGAAAGCGCTGTATTTGTGGGAGATGACAGCTTTTTGTTCTCTGGATTCCTTTTTTGGTCTTCCTGTGCACATCAAAAAAAAAAGCTCAGCTGCACGTCTTTACCTCCACTTCCCCTCCCGGACCAAAGGGAGCATTTTCCTTCCTTTCTACACCTGCGGTTCACTTCCTTATTCCAGTGTGCAGCGCTACCGTTAAGAGAGAGAAAAAAAAAAACAACGCTCTCAGTAACATCCTCTGGTTTCAGCACAAAGCGGACCTGGGGATTTTCAGAACAGTATAGTATATGGGTGAATCCTTCAAAACAAGAACAGGGTCATATTTCAACCCAGAATCGATAAAAGAGATTAATTATATTTTTGCTGAAAGAAAAGGAAGCATGTGTTTAGTAACATATTAAATATGTTTACATTGAGATGTTATTTTCATATACCCAAATTGTCATATTTATAAGGAAAACAAGTTGTACAAGTGTTATTTAATCAAATTAGAATTCAATTGTTGCGAATAACACATTTACAAAAAAAGCACCGATACCATTTTTTAAGGACCGAGTATGAGTACTGAGATTTTTTTTGTCTGGTACTCACCGATACCTATACATTTTTTCATTTCTTTTTCAATTGTTTCTCTTTTTGTTGGTGATGTGGCAGTTTTCGAAGTACAACACAGTGAGACTAATAGTAAGTAAGTAAGTAAGTAAGTAAAATTTTATTTATATAGCACTTTAAACTCTAAATTGCACAAAGTGCTTTACACAATAGTAACAATAAAAACAATCATTTAAATACATAATGAAGAGCTATACACGATACATAATGAAACAAAATATAATAACCCAAACTACACAAGGACATCACTGAATACTAAACACGTCTATACAAATAAGTTTTCAGATGACATTTAAAAACAGACACGCATTCAGATGTTCTAATATCAATTGGCAAACTATTCCATAATTTTGGAGCTCTCACTGCAAATGCTCTATCTCCTTTTGTTTTATATCTAGTTCTTGGAACATCCAGCAGCTTGTTAAAAGAAAACCTCAGATATCTCCCTGCTTCATAAGGTCTTAGGAGCTCAGTTAAATATATAGGTGCCAAACCATTTAATGCTTTATATGTCAACAATAAAATCTTAAACTCAACCCTTGAATAAACAGGTAACCAATGTAAAGACGCTAAAACAGGTGTAATATGATGAGATCTCCTTGTTCGTGTCAGTAATCTGGCTGCAGCATTTTGCACTAATTGTAAACAAGATAAAGTGCAATTGTTCAAAGACGAAAACAAAGCATTTCAATAATCAAGGCGGGAGGATATAAAAGCATGAATAAGCTTCTCATTATCATTAATATTTAAAAACTGCCTCACCTTGGAAATGGTTCTTAACTGATAAAAACAGGACTGAATCAGCTTCTTAACATGAAATTCAAAATTTAGATTAGAATCAAAATAAACACCCAAATTTCTAACTACCTGCTTAATATTTGGAAAAAACCCATTTAGAGCAAGCTCAATCTGATTTTTCCTTAAGCTCTGACCAATTATCACGACTTTACCTGCAGAAAATGTAAGGCCATCCAATTTTTTATGTTAGTTAAGCAAGCTTGAAGGACATCCAGACTATTTAGATCCTTAGATCTCAATGATAAGTATAATGTAGGTCATCTGCATAACAATGAAAATGTATATTATGTTTTCTGATTACTGCACCTAATGGCAGCATGTAAATTGAGAACAAGATTGGTCCTAAAAGTGAACCCTGCGGAACTCCACATATAAGTTCAGAGCGTTGGGAAACTTCATCTCCTACTGACACTACAAATGTCCTGTTTGACAAATAAGATACAAACCAATCCAATGCCCTACCCGAAACCCTGACCCATGTTTTTAATGTTTTAATTAAAGCTACACTGTGTAACTTTTTTAGTTTATTCTTAGCTAAAAACACTTAGTTCTTTCAAAAATATATGTGCTCATTAATGTATATTTACTTCTTTCAAGTAATAAAGTATTCTCGTAAGTTTATAATATGCCATTGAAAATACATACGGGTAAGGGGTTCGAATGGTGGTCGCCATGTTGCCCCTCCATCTTGAAAGTACATTAGCCAAAGAGGGACATACCCGTAAATTCAAGCTTTGCCTTTCGTGTTTTAACACTCGATGGCACCGTGTCGAATGTGAAGAGGGGAATTGCTTGAGACTGCTATGTGAAAACCTGAAAGCCTTTTTGAAAGTCTGTTGCTGATGGAGGATCACTCTTATTCTCGAGGATATGTAACAGAGTCGACAAGGAAGCGAAAAAGAGAATTAAGACGGCAACACAACAGGCACATCAACACTAATGGACGAGGTCGAACTGGAAGCCATGTTAATCTTGGACTAAATCGGCCACCGTAGGAGTTAAAACGAAATCGGAATTGGGAGGAACAGAAACTAATATTTATGGTCATATACCTTTTCACCGCTAGATGGGGGAAAATATCACACAGTGTAGCTTTAAAATCGAATGGTCCACTGCATCAAAGGCTGCTGTCAAATCTAATGAATGTAGGACAGCTTTATTATTACTAAATTACTGAAAAAAGTATTTTTATGTGCTTATCACAAACTTAAAGCACAAATTTCAGTCTCCAATAACCTTCAAAGTGCATAATTACCATTTACCATTGTCATAATACAAAAAAAAAAGCATGCAGTTCGCAACCTCCTCACAGCAGATCTTCATTTGTGTGTGTGACGGAGCGATTCCTGGCGTTGTTTTGACTACTTTACACATTTTATAAACTCTTCACGAGTTCTCAGCTCCATCAAATACCATCATACATGTATATAGCTACGCACACACAACGAGCGCATTTAGCCCAGAGCACACATCTTTAGATTCAGTGTTAAAAATGACAGTGTGATCACTAAGCGGACTAGGACTAAATGGATAATTTTCTTTTTTGATCCAGACTAAAGAGAACCAAAGTGTGAACACAACACACCCTACAACAGTTCACCAAAATAGTGTTATAGTTAAGATCAATTATGGGGAGTTTGAACAGTTTGGGGTAAAAAAAAACCTGGACATGTTTGAATGAGATTCACCCTTTAAACTGTGACCAATCCCCAGCACTGGCCATTGCCCATCCCAGAAGCCACTGATAATAGAGTAATCAGCTTTTTAACCAAATCACTAAGCTGCTCCGGCTTATGCTGGGACCTTCTGAGTAATGTGTCAGTAGACATTTAGAGATAATCAAACGCACATTACAGTAATTGTTTTCCATATTTTTAGTACTTCACAGATGAGTTGGATAAATGCTGTGTTTTCAGGCGTCATTGCTGCGGTTGACCTTCACTCAGTTTGTGAGGCTATGTGGGATGTTTGTAGCTTCTGCTGTTTGCTTTCAATGTCCAAACACTTCACGTCTCCTCTGTGTTTTTCCTCTACACGCTCTCGTTTATGTAGGAGAAAGATGAACCCCAGGTTGGTAAAGTTGCTCTAGCTTTCAGCTTTCAATGTCCATTGTCTATGTGTGTGTTCGTGTACGTGTCATTTCACCATTTGCTTGTCCACCTGAGATTTGTCGTGACTTTCTAGAGACTCTGGAAGTGGTCCAGAAATAGTTTCACATCTCATAACTGGCTCACTCACAACCATTTTACATTTGTCCTTCACATTGACTTTGTGGTTGGTCCTTTTGTGTGTTGTCGATTGTTCCTTTACATTTGTTTAGGCTACATGCCACTTTTCATGCTTTTTATACTATGCTAGATTAGGTGAATGCATTCCAAATCATTGAAAGATGAAAATTATGTAAAATATAACGTTTTCTATCCTGTGCTGACTTATTTCCTGTTTAAGCAGGAAGTTGTCACAGGAACATCTACATTAGCCTTTTTTTAAAATAATAAAATATAAACTAAATATAAAGTCGAACAGAATTGCACTAAAAAATACTAAAGTCAGATTTTGATTACATGTGGTCATTAAACGAATGAACCTAAAACCAGTAATGTTAAGATAGCATTAGCATTTAGCTAAATTAACAGTAAAAATGTAAAGGCTACTGGCTATGTTTTCAGTTTAGCTAACTAATCATTCTCATTCCAGAGATCATTTTATTGGACAAATGCTAAGAGTACACTAGCTTTTAGATGGCCTCCAAGCTAACAGACTTTGACTATATTTAGTCATATTTCATTTGGTCATTAAATTAATATAATTTAAAAACAATGCTGTTAAGATAGCATTAGCATTTAGCTAAATTAACATGGTAAAAATCTAAACTAAGGGCAATTGGCTATGTTTAACTAACTTGCTAATGCTAGTCCTCATCTCATTTCATAGATGAATATATTGGACAAATATTTTTATGTGGCCCTTTGAATTAAAAGATTAAATGCGTATGTGCGTTAAGTTTTCTTTTTTTAGTGCATATATGCTATATTAAGAGCACGCTAGCATATTAATGGCGTCAAAGCTAACAGACTTGGACTAAAATTCAATAAAATTTGGATTTCATGTGGTCATTAAATTAATATAATTAAAAACAACAATGTTAAGATAGCATTAGCATTTAGCTAAATTAACATAGTAAAAATCTAAACTAAAGGCTATTGGCTATGTTTAACTAACTTGCTAGTTCTCATTCTCATTCTATAGATTATTTTATTGGACAAAAATGTGTATTTTGCCCTGTGAATTGAAAGATTATGTATGCCAAGTTTTTTTTCTAGTGCATATATGCTATGCTAAGAGTACACTAGCATATAAATGTCTTCATAGCTAACAGACTTGGGGTCATTAAATGAATGCACTTAAAATAAATAATGTTAAGATAGCATTAGCCCTTAACAAATTAGCTTAAACCAAAAGGATATGCTTGAAATTATACTATTTTGAGACAATTTGATGTTGTAGTATATGCCTAATGGTATTAAATATTACAGCTAAATGTAAAAGTATATGTTTTCATAAGTTAAGTGCATAAAGTACTGTATAAAGGTGCGGTCACATTTACTCATTGACTCCAGTCATTTTTAATTGGAAATAAAATACACAATTGGGAAAGATTTCCACACAGAGATTTCGAATTTGCAGTTAACCAACAGTTGTTTTGAAAGTGACATCTCTACGCATTGCTATTGAGAATATTCAATGGATCTTTTTTGGACGCAAAATTTCCCCAATGTGACCACACCTTTAGAATTGGGATGCATCCTTAGCCATCAATGTTTTCTACATTCAAATTGTTGTCTCAATCGTAGCATCATCCAGTTTACTCTTCTCATAATCCCTGCTTATCAGGATCACTGTTTTTATGCCCTTTTGTACACAAATAATTCATTAACATCTGAATTTTGAATGGTACCCTGCGTATGAATAATATATTTGCATTGTATGAATATGAATATGTGTCCGTGTGTATATATGTCATTGTTTTCACTAGTGTGGTTATGTTTTAATTATGTTTAATGGCAGAAAGCAGTAGCTCTGGAGAGGTTTGTGTTGGGTCAGCATGTCTTGGCGATGGATAAAGTCTTATTACTTTAGCTTAGGGAGTGAGTCACAGTCTAACACCCCACTGCTCACTCTAAAACACACCATCTATTATTAAAAACCCATCAAGACTCCAAGACAACCCAGACGTATGACTCATTTTTTGATAAATCAACCAGTTTTGTAGTAAATAATTCACCCAAAAATAAAGAAAAAAAAATTATTATTCCAAATCCAATCCCATATGATTTTCTTTCTGTTATAGGAATCAAAAGGACATGTTTTCATGAATTTTGGCACTGCTCTTTTACATATGATGAAAGCATAGTGTGCCAATTTATGTCCCCAAAAGACAAAAAAATGCCCCATAAATTTAGTTTATACAACTTTGATTATATTCCCAGTACTCAGTGTAGGTATGATGATACCCAGAGCTTCATACAGAACGTGTTTTTTTCATTCCACTGCGCAACTTTTCCATTGTTTTTCAATGTAAACACGTCTTTAAACGTTGCGCTCGCGTCTTTTGCCGTGCATGTGTAACGGAGGCCAGCTAGTAGTCGCTGTGCGAGTAAACCTCACTCCTCTGACCTCAAGAGACGCTCTGGCGACTGACGCTAGGGGTTGCAGCCTTTAGCCTCCTTCTTAGAGTGCCGACTCTCATGCAGGCGGACCGGGGTTCAAGTCCCGCTTGGAGCGGTGAGGTTTGAACAGTTTTTTTTTTCGTTCCACTAACCTGCGTCTAGCATTTTAAAAAGCAAAAACGCATTCTGTGTGAACAAGCCCTAACAGTGAATAATAACATAAATTTCAGTCAGTCGTCTTGTCTCAAAGCTTTTATCCAGCAAGGATATTTTTAAATTCATCAAAAGTGACAGTAAAGACCTTTGTAATGTCACAAAAGATGCTGTTCTTTTGAACTTCCTATTCATCAAACAAGCAAAAATGTAAAAGTCGGGTTCCGGAAGTAAAAAACTCCATACATTTTCTCCATAGGGAAATTGATTTTGAACTATAACTTATAAACCTTTAAAGACAAGACCTACTGTGGGCTACGAGGTTGTTAATCGATGATATTTGCTTCTGTTGAAGCCGTCAGATCTCATTATTTCAGCTTATAATCGTGTTTAACTGTGGAATTTCCAGTGACAAACTACATTACCCATGATGCTGTACAGAAAATTCCACCAATCAGAGAGTCGAAAAAAGCAACACGCATCAAAACTCAAAACGAGATTAGGAGGAAACTGCGGTTTTATCAAGCTCAATGGCTCTGGAGGAGCTGTGATTTAAACTAAACGCTATTGGCTATTTTTTTAAAAGGGGAGGAGCTGTTCGATATGTCCCGCCCTGTCTTCCGGTTTCGGTTGAAATTAGTCAACACATTGAATAATGCTGCACGTTTCAAGACTCTTTAGTGGCCCTTTAAAATACTGGAATGTTTTGTATACATACATAATTTACATTAAACTTAAAATATATTGTTTTTATACATATAATCAACATTTATAAATGAGTAGTTCTATGTTTCGCCATTGTTTTTAATTTGATTATGCTGTTTGCAATGCATCATGGGGTTGTAGTTCTTTCCCTCACTAAAGCCGTTAAGTACACAGTCTTGTACCTTTGTATCTTTGTCCAATTTTCAAATACTTTTTTGCTTCAAATCAAAGTTTGTAGTGTTATGATTCACCTCGTAGCTGGTTGGCTTGGTTCATGGCTTATAACTCTTTAAAAAAAGACTATTTTAAAAACCCTATGGAAAAAAATAATAATAATAAAAAAACTGCCGGAACCAGGAGATGGCCTCTAATCATGAACTCTATAGGAAAGCATTTCACAATATTATGTTTTTTACTTTTATTTTTTTTTTTTTTAAAAAATGCAGCTTTGGTGAACAACTTTCAAAAATATTTAAAACATCTTGCTGACCCTAAACTTTTGAACTACAAGTTTAAATTAATACAATATGTATTATTATTTTCACTCAAAATTATTGACATTGAGTCCAGCACAGGGGTTACAACGTCTCCAAATATAAAATGTAAAAATGTTTTTAGAAATGTTGAAAACCCCTGTATGACAAATGATTTACTCAGAATAAAATATGATTCTTTTGAGTAAGTCATATGGGTTTGGAACAACATGAGGGTGAGTAAATGATGACAGAATGCTTATTTTTGGGTGAACTATACCTTTTAAATGCACGTTTCATTTATGTATAATTTGGCGCAGGTAGTTAATGTCTTAAGAAGAGCTTCGTCTGCATTCTAATGCCTCGTTTCAGGGATGATAAAGCAGGAATAATACCACAGATGTAATCTCAGGGTGTATGTTTTGGGCGGGTAAGAAAATCATGAATGTGTCATCAAATATGCTTGATGCGAGTCAAACTGCAGGTGTATTATGTGTGTTTTCTCTGCTGTCTTAGGGAGGGCGACTGGTGGCTGGCTCGTTCGCTGACGACCGGAGAGAGTGGATACATTCCCAGCAATTATGTGGCACCATCTGATTCCATCCAGGCTGAAGAGTAAATCCTCTTCCTCCTCCTCCTCCTCCTCCTCCTCCTCCTCCTCCTCCTCCTCCTTCTCCTCCTCTTTTCTTTGCTGTCCTTCTCCCCGTCTCTCCTCTGTTTTATTTCCCCTCAATGTGATGTCAGAAATTATTCTGGTTCCTTAATGACTCCATTAATGATTATTTTACTAAACAAAACAATAGTCTAGTTTATAATCAATGTATATAGGGCTTTATACAATACAGATTGTTTCAAAGATATGGCAAGCTGTGTTAACATTTAATCCTTAAAACGAAATAGTATCTATTTTCATGCTACTGGTACTTATTTTTTTAGATACCATTATCTATTCCATTAAGTACTAGTACTTATTCATTAGCTACTAGTGCTTATTATTTAGGTACTAGTGCCTATTCTTTACATACTAGTACCTTTATTTTATTAGATACTAGTATTTATTTTTAAATGTTATTAGTAAGAATTTATTTTACTAGTAATATTTTTAATTGAACTCTACAGTGGCCATTCTGACTAGTCATAACATAAAACGAGTAAAAAAAGCAGTTGGACTAGTAAGATAAGAAATGTTACTAGTTACAATTAAAAAAGATACTAGTGTCTAATAAATAAGTACTATTGTATCACTACTAGTAGCTAATGAATAAGTACTAGTATCTATTGAATAAGTACTAGTATCTAATGAGTAAGTACTAGTAGCTAATGAATAAGTACTAGTATCTATTGAATAAGTACTAGTATCTAATGAGTAAGTACTAGTATCTATTGAATAAGTACTAGTATCTATTGAATAAGTACTGGTATCTAATGAGTAAGTACTAGTATCTATTGAATAAGTACTGGTATCTATTGAATAAGTACTAGTATCTATTGAATAAGGACTAGTTTCTAAAGAGTAGGTACTAGTATCTATTGAATAAGTACTAGTATCTATTGAATAAGTACTAGTATCTATTGAATAAGTACTAGTATCTATTGAATAAGTACTAGTATCTATTGAATAAGTACTAGTATCTATTGAATAAGTACTAGTATCTATTGAATAAGTACTGGTATCTATTGAATAAGTACTGGTATCTATTGAATAAGTACTAGTATCTATTGAATAAGTACTAGTATCTATTGAATAAGTACTAGTATCTAAAGAGTAGGTACTAGTATCTATTGAATAAGTACTAGTATCTATTGAATAAGTACTAGTATCTATTGAATAAGTACTGGTATCTATTGAATAAGTACTAGTATCTAATGAATAAGTACTGGTATCTATTGAATAAGTACTGGTATCTATTGAATAAGTACTGGTATCTATTGAATAAGTACTAGTATCTATTGAATAAGTACTGGTATCTATTGAATAAGTACTAGTATCTAATGAATAAGTACTGGTATCTATTGAATAAGTACTAGTATATATTGAATAAGTACTAGTATCTATTGAATAAGTACTAGTATCTATTGAATAAGTACTGGTATCTATTGAATAAGTACTAGTATCTATTGAATAAGTACTAGTATCTATTGAATAAGTACTAGTATCTATTGAATAAGTACTGGTATCTATTGAATAAGTACTGGTATCTATTGAATAAGTACTAGTATCTAAAGAGTAGGTACTAGTATCTATTGAATAAGTACTAGTATCTATTGAATAAGTACTAGTATCTATTGAATAAGTACTAGTATCTATTGAATAAGTACTAGTATCTATTGAATAAGTACTGGTATCTATTGAATAAGTACTGGTATCTATTGAATAAGTACTAGTATCTATTGAATAAGTACTAGTATCTATTGAATAAGTACTAGTATCTAAAGAGTAGGTACTAGTATCTATTGAATAAGTACTAGTATCTATTGAATAAGTACTAGTATCTATTGAATAAGTACTGGTATCTATTGAATAAGTACTAGTATCTAATGAATAAGTACTGGTATCTAATGAATAAGTACTGGTATCTATTGAATAAGTACTAGTATCTATTGAATAAGTACTAGTATCTAATGAATAAGTACTGGTATCTATTGAATAAGTACTGGTATCTATTGAATAAGTACTAGTATCTATTGAATAAGTACTAGTATCTAATGAATAAGTACTGGTATCTAATGAATAAGTACTGGTATCTATTGAATAAGGACTAGTATCTAAAGAGTAGGTACTAGTATCTATTGAATAAGTACTAGTATCTATTGAATAAGTACTGGTATCTATTGAATAAGTACTAGTATCTATTGAATAAGTACTAGTATCTAATGAATAAGTACTGGTATCTATTGAATAAGTACTGGTATCTATTGAATAAGTACTAGTATCTATTGAATAAGTACTAGTATCTAATGAATAAGTACTGGTATCTAATGAATAAGTACTGGTATCTATTGAATAAGTACTGGTATCTATTGAATAAGTACTAGTATCTATTGAATAAGTACTAGTATCTAATGAATAAGAAGTAGTATCTAATAAATAAGTACTGGTACCAATTTAATAGGCACTAGTAGTGAATGAATAAGTACTAGTGTCTATTTAATAGGTTCAAGTATCAAATGAATGAGTACCAGTATCTAAAAAATAAGAACTAGTATCTAATGAATAACTAATTGTATCTTTTAAAAAGGTACTAGTATGTAAATAATAGGCACTAGTACCTAAATAATAAGCACCATTAGCTAATGAATAAGTACTAGTACTTAATGGAATAGATACTAGCATCTAAAAAGAAGTACTAGTAGCCTGAAAATACATACTAGTTCGTTTTAAGGATTAAATGTTAAAATGGCTTGCCACACAAAGCAGCTTCACAGTGATGAATTCATCAAATTTCATCAAATAGGCAAATTCAAATTCTGCTGTGAAGCATCTTTTAAAAGACATTAGTGTCATTATTCATGTTGATTCAATTCAGTTATTAAATTATAAAGCAGCTCTATATGTGAGTGAATCACATGTGAAAATTAACATTAACCGCCCTGACTGATTCAGTGACTGGTCTATGAGTCCTTGATCTGATTCATGAAAAAGAATCAGCTCATGAGAGTCATTTGTACTGACTCAACAGAACGATTCATGAATCATCACTTAGCAAACACTGTCAGAGTATTTAAGTACAGAAATGGTTCAGTTCCAGTATTTTATTGACTTGAAGCTCAGCCTTTGTGACTTATGATTCACACTCGCCCCTCTCTTTCTCCTTCCGGTCTGACCTTTGAGTCCTTCGTCGTTTTCCCTTCATGGTTGTTCTCTTGTCCTCCATCATAATGAGTCTCTCCACCATCTCATCATTTAGAAAGAACATACCTCGTGCTCAAAAGACCTTTCCCCTCTTGAACGAGTAAAAGTCGTCAACGTTTGCCCCATGCAGCTCATCTATTGTCTGTCCTGTTCATATGTAACTCGTAATTTTTCCTGAGACACACACATGCATGCGCGCGCTGTTGCTCAGTCGACTGGCGCATTTAACAAATAAACACAGGCACTCCTTTGAAAACCTATAATGACTAATTTTTCCACCCTTGCCTTGCCAGTCATCTCAGATTGACTCTGGAGAAAAGGTAAGACTCAGAGAGAGCCTGCCATGAGCGGCGAACAACAAACTACGCTGATTTATAGACTCTGAATGTCACTGGGTCAGTCATGAATCCCAAAAACCATTGTTTTATTGTTGCTGGAACCATGAATGGGAATAATCCATGCCATCAATATTTCATGCAGCACAATTTAGATGAAAACTGTTATAATTTTAGGACCAAACGTACCCTACCGTTCAAAAGTTTAGGAAATATGAAGCAGCACAACTGTTTTCAACACTGATAATAATGATAAATGTTTCTTGAGCATCAAATCCTCATATTGGAATGATTTCTGAAGGATCATGTGACACTGAAGACTGGAGTAATGATGCTGAAAATTCAGCTTTGATCACAGGAATAAATTACATTTTACAATATATTATATTAGAAAACAGTCCTTTAAATTGTAGTAATATTTCACAATATTTCTGTTTTTACTGTATTTATAAATGCACAATAAATGCAGCCTTGGTGAGCAGAAGAGACTTCTTTAAAAAACATTTAAGAATCCATACTTTTGAATGGTGGTAGTGTACATGAATGCAAGATAGAATTCCATTTCTGTCTGCATACTAGCATAAATAATGTCATAATATATTTATAGTATAATATATTTCTGGCCAGCTGCATGTCTCTGATACGACGCTACATGTGATTATTCCCTCTAAATACCCTGTCTCTCTCTTTTTCTCTCTTTTTCTCTGTCTCTCTCTCCAGATGGTACTTTGGAAAGATCACACGCAGGGACTCGGAGCGACTCCTCTTGAGTCTGGAGAACAGGAGAGGAACTTTCCTGGTCAGAGAGAGTGAGACAACCAAAGGTGATTGTGAACAGTGCATATGTTTATTTCATTTATTTATTTTATTATATATTTTTTTATTTAATTTATTATTAATGTATTGTTAAAAATTAAAGGAACCAAAGATGATTGTGAACAGAAAAAGTAATTGGGAACAGTGTAAATTATTTTTTTTTTTTTTATTGTATTTTCATATTTAATGTATTAATTAAAATTATATGTAATGTATTATTTAAAATTTAAAAAATAATGTATTATTTTTAGAAAATATTAAGTTATTTATAACTTGCGTATTTTAAATGTATAATTTTATTATAAATAAAATAAAAAATATATATACTTTGATTCTATTGATTCATAGGTCAAACTTTAAGGATGAATATAAAATTGTCAGAATGAAATCTAGGGAATCACAAGGTCATGACATTCCAGGGAATAGAGGAACTGATAAAGAGTAGTTGCTTTTTTATGCCCAGGTTCAGACGACACAATTTTAGCCTGATTTTAGCACGATCTGTTTGACGTAGGGTGTCGTGGGGATTCATAAACTACAATGGCCGACAGGAAAAACTAGAATGTTTAATTTTTTACAATCTAGTCCCTCACATCTGTAACGTTGACCAATAGGAGCACAGAAGCTCTTCCGTACACAGCTTTCAAACATGCCGAAACGAAAGCGAGACAACAGTATTGGTGCAATGGAGGAAAGATTCAAGCTATGGCAATACTCCTGCCTTTATAGTTCCTCGAGGGACGACCACGACAGAGTGAGAAACGATAGCGGAGGCGCTCCAGCAACCCGCTGAGTAGACTACATTTATATTTACTACTGGCTAAAAATAAAAAACAATATTTTACCTCAAGTTCTCTTTGGAGGATTCCATACTGTTCTCCTTGTGCAATCTAGGAACGTGTCCAGTGTAAAACTACATCCAGTGCAAAACATGCCACTTTGTTTGTTTACGGTCACAACACCTGTCAGTCAATTGTTTCGCCTTCTCGATGACATCACACACCTTGTTTAAAGGGGTGGTAAAACACAATTTCACTTTTCTAACTTTAGCTAGTGTGTAATGTTGCTGCTTGAGCATGAACAACATCTGCAAAGTTACAACGTTCAAAGTTTAAAGCAAAGGGAGATATTTGCTTTTTAAAGAAATCAATTTCTAAGGACTACAGCAAACGGCCGGTAGGGACTACAGACATTCCTCCAGGGTTGCTGACATCACCAGATATCACCATATCCTGTAATAGTTCGTATTGTTAATTGTACGTTGTAGCAAGAAAGAAAACAAACGACAACGCTGTTTGGCTCTGCAAACCAGTTTGTTAAATGCTCATTCATACTTAACGTTATCTGACAAACCTAACATTACAAACTTTTTTTAAATCTCAACAGCGAACTTGGCATTAGTGTAAATTATTCTTTGATTAGAGCTTTTATGTGTTGTTTATCTACAGGCATGCTAAACATGGTTCTGTGTTTGATTTGGCTACTATAGTAAAGCCAATGTTTAGTGTTCGTTTTGGGTTAATAGTTCTTGCGACAGATATTTGGCTATAATTGTTCTAAAAATACAAAAGTAACAGTGCCATTCAGTAGCGATCACTATAGATCCGCAGTCTTTACTCTTGAGGACTGAACAGGTTCTGCTTGATCATCTTCACTAAAATTGTCTGGGTCTGATTCGGGCTCAAATTGGTATGGTTTTATAGACGCCATTGTTTGTAATACTACCCAAAGCACAGTCTACCGGCAAAGGGAAGGGGCGTGACGTTTCCGACAAACGTGCACTAGGCGGTTAGCGAATCACAACACACTGGGCCAGCTAACCAATCTGAGCCCATTGTGTATTTTTGAGGGACCGGCTTCATACAACCTGGAAACCATCAGACCGTTTTTACAAGGAGGGACAGAGCAGTGTAGAATAAAGGTGAAATATATGAAAAATACTGCAATTTTTTAAAAACGAAGACATGAACACGTTACAGTGCACCCCACAAACACAATCAAGCCTTCGAAAGAATGTGTTTTACCACCCCTTTTAGATGGCAAGCGATGATTGGTCGGGAAGCAACATTAGGGGTCCTATTTTAATGATCTGAGCGCATGTCGCAAGACCAAATCCACTTTTCTTAGTTTGCCGACGGGAAAAAACGGTCTGCGCGCCCGGCGCATGGTCCAAAAGGGTTTTGGGTGTATTTTGGGCATAACAAATCAGATAACCAGCCAATTACAAATTAACCAATCAGAGTCTCATCTCTCATTCCCTTTAAAAGCCAGTTGTGCTTGCATCATGGCGGGTTTGCTATTTACTTGGTGGAATTTGCAAGCGGAAAGACTGAACACTTATTTTTAATTAATTAATTTAATTAATAATTTAATTTAAAAATGTTTGTGTGCTGCTGCTGTGTGTGTAATAAGCAGAGTGTAAGTGCATTGTGCACCCGCCTATAGACGCATATTACTAACACGCCCTTTAAATAACACAAAAATACTGCACTATTGACTTTAGATCAAGTTTTTGGTCGTTTCAGTTGCCTCAAAATAACAACACGCCAACAATGCGCCTGAACCATAGACTGTAAAAAAAAATATGGATGTAGTGTCCGTGACGTCACTCATAGGATTCTGATGAGCAGTTTTGAAGCGTAAAGTAGGGACGAGCTGGCCGTTGCCATCTTGGCAGCGTCACTCCCGGATAACAGAAAATGAGCAAAGAGGCGGGACGTGGGCGGAGCTGAAGTAACGAGATGACTAACAGACAGCAGATAAATGGCTATCCAGCTGTCACTCAAAGTGGCCACGCCCTTAATTATGCAGAACTTTAATGCTTTATATAATGTAAACGAATGAGTTATAAAAAAAATTCACCCCCCTCACGGTTGTCATGAAGGGCAAAATTAGCCATACAGACCAAAACCACAATTTGTCCCAGGCTGTAAACATGTGTTTTTCGGCTTTAAAGTTGGGCATTTTAACATGGGGCTCAATGACATTCTGCTCCTTCTGGAGTCTGTGACCAGTCGATGAATTGCAGTTTATGTCACTTCCGTATTGGCTTCAAGAGAAACTGCGGGAGGTTGCCACTTGGCCTGAACACACCTGGTTTTCAGACCAGCAGCCCATGGGTGAACAGATGGGCATGAGTGCATTTGCTATACAAAGTGGTGCTGGCATGAAAATGATAACTGCGTTATCATGCAAAAAACACTTGTGTCGCACCTGGCATCACATTGCGCTGGGTGTATGATAGGACCCATAGTCTGATATGTTTTTTGTCGACGACACGACAAGAGTAGAAATTGCATAATCTGACACTGACCATCATAACAGACAAAAATATTGTGTAGTCTGAACCCGGCATTAATAAAAGCATCTTCCAAACTAACAGTGAAATGTCCCAGTGCGGTTTGAACGCCGCTCGGCCAATCACATTCAGAGACTGGAACTAACTATTGCTTAACAAAGAAAAATGTGAGGAGGAAATTACTCATGCGTGTGTACAGTAAAGAAGCTGCATTTCAGTATTTGGTAGCGCAGATCAAAACAAAGTGCTTGTTCAGTTGAATTCCCCTTTTCTGTTGTCAGTTTGTCAGATGCAGTCATGCTTATATTCCTCATCTCCTCCCTCTGCCAACCATCTTTTCTCTCTCTCTCCAAACATTGCAAAGATCTACGCTCCATATATGGCCTTTTACCTTCAGTTCAACACAAACAATGTTCATTTGAGATGATAGAGTGCTTGTGTGTGCATGTGTGAGCCTGATGAAGGGGGGAATACGAAGGTCAGAGAAGTGCTTGCAGGGATGAAGAGCAGGAAGTAGGTCAGCCCGTAGCCGTCCCTACAACCGTGAGCCATATCTCACAGCTCATACCGTCAGCAAGGGGCACACAGAGAGACCGAGATTGGCCAGAGAGAGAGAGAAAACAAGTACAAGAGAGGCTGAAGGATGAGTCAAACCCCAAAGAGACAACACTGAGAGAGACCGCAGTGGGAACGAGGGAGCGAGTGACAGAGAGAGTCAATGAATAAATGAGCCATGTGTATGTGTGCAATGATGACAGCGCCCTCTACAGATCACTTTACACGATGAGAAGCTGCTCTACATTTACGCAGGGATAGTTCACCCAATAATAATTTACTCGCCCTCATGATGTTCCAAACCTTTATGAATTTCTTTCCTCTGCTGAACACAAAAGAAGATATTTTGCGGTATTGATGGTCCCCATTGAGTATTTTTTTCCCATACTATGGCATCAACTCTTTGGTTACCCTTATTCTTCAAAATATCTTATTTTGTGTTAAAGTAAAAGGCCTTTGAGTATAATTGGTATAATTGTAAAAACAGCCACTTTAAGTCGTGGTACACATGCCTTTTTGCTGTGAAATCTTTACTGATGTTTATAGTAAACGTAATAATTTGTATATTGTTATAAATATTTTAAGGGTTACCAACATAGGGTTACTTGATTATCCATAATTCATTTTTTAGAAAACAATCATCAGTTAAAATGTGAGTATCGAATATAATATTGGGAGATATAGAGTGACAACTGATATTTATATGCATTTTATGTAAGATCTCATTTAATTACAATACAAAAGCTATAAGAATTTCAGTTTGGGCCTCTGAATAAAAAACGCTGAAAAAAAAAAAGTTTTTTTCCTCCATATTCTCATATCATAATATATAAGCCAAAAAACCCTAATGTATCAAATATGATACTAAACAAACAAAAAAAATGCATTATTTATAAAAAATAAATTAAAAAAAACGTGTCTAAAGGTTGAATAAAATGTTCATGCGAAATCGGACTGTAAAAGTGCTACCAAATATAAAAATAAATAAAAAAAATAGATTTTATGACTATTATTTCATATATCAGACATTATATGCACTTTAAAAAAAAATTATATGATCTCGTTCTCCCCGTTTTATTATTATTATTAGTTTTTTTGTGTGATTGTGTTTTTTTGTGTGTGATGTTTTTTTTCCCTCCATATTCTCATTATATCATAATATATAAGCCAAAAAACCCTGATGTATCAAATATGATACTAAACAAAAAAAAAAATATTATTTTTATATAGTATTTTAAATTGTGTCTAAAGGTTCAGTAAAATATAGTATGTTCATGCGAAACCGACTGTAAAAATGCTACCATATATATAAATAAATATATATATATATATAAATATAAATATATATAAATTATTTTATGACTATTTTTTCATATATTAGATATTATATGCACTTTTAAAAATTATATTATCTCTTTCTCCCTTTTTTATTATTATTATTTATTTATTAATTTTTTTGTGTGTATAACTATGCTTGCTTGATGTTTTTTTTCCTCCATATTCTCATTATATCATAATATATAAGCCAAAAAAACCCTCATGTATCAAATATGATACTAAACAAAAAAAAAAGCATTATTTTTATTTAAAATGTTAAATTGTGTCTAAAGGTTCAGTAAAATATAGTATGTTCATGCGAAACAGGACTGTAAAAGTGCTACCAAATAAAATAAAAAAATATTTATTTTATGACTATTATTTCATATATCAGACATTACATGCACTTTAAAAAATGATATGATCTCTTTCTCCCTGTTTTATTATTATTATTTTTTGTGTATAACTATGCTTGCCTGGTGTTTTCTTTTTTTCTTAATCTGAATTAATGTATGGTTGTATGTTAGATGTATACAGTATATATATGTATATGTATCGATATTATTTATACTATATTACTATATTTATGCCATTGTTACTTTTTGTCAGACCTAAGATGAACATTTAAAAGAAGAAATATGGTCTGTGAGTCATGGCAACTTAAGTTGAATTTATTTTGATGAGTTAAATAACATAAAAACATAAGTTATACTAGATTCAACCCAATTTTAAGTCAGTTTTATATAATTTAAATTGAATTGTTGATTATACTTCAATTTAAAGCAGCAACTGAACCTATTTTTTCTTTCCGTAATGTAAAATGTGACAATGCTTGATCTTTTTCTACAAAGTGGCGTGATTTACCATGTAGGTAAATCTACAAGTTCATTCACACTCCAGTAACTGGCACAAAAAAGAAGTCTTAAAGGTACAGTCGCAAAAACAACATGTTTAACAGGATTCAAAAATGGATAAAAGCATCTCCAAAGTGTGGAATCTGGTGCCCATCGCACTAATCTGACAGTTTGGAATCTGAAACGTGGGTAAAAGATATCAATGTCATCCAGAGCACTTGACGACTCAAACTGACTTCATCCCTCAAATCTGTTCTTTGTGTTTTTTTTAGGTGCCTACTGTCTTTCCGTCCTGGATTACGACAATGTCAAGGGCCTGAATGTCAAACATTACAAGATCAGGAAGCTGGACAGCGGGGGGTTTTACATCACGTCGCGCACACAGTTCAGTACTTTACAGCAGCTGGTCAACCACTACCGCCGTAAGTCGCTTTCTCATAGACACCGGCTTGTTTCTGAATGTCAGTGAAGGGAAGTGATACAGACCCTTATTTTTGTAATTGGGAACTTGTTGTTGCAAAATAAGGATTAGTTAAAACCTATAAATAAAGAATATTGCATAAAGCAATTACATAATGAATTCTCCTTCACTTACATTTATGCATTTGGCAGACGCTTTTATCCAAAGCGACTTACATTGCATTCAAGGTACACATTTTACATTTTGTCAGTTCTTGCTTTCCCTGGCAATCGAACCCATGACCTTGGCATTGCTAGCGCCACACTCTACTGTTTGAGCTACAGGAAAGCTTGAAAGCACTTCTTATGATTGTGATTAAAGCATAAAGCCATAAGAGACCCTGCACTGCACTACAGGTGTTAAAAACCCTAAACGGTGTTAAAATGGGAATTCATATATATTAAGTATTCATAAGTTATATAATTGTATTTTTATATTTTGTATTATCAAAAATAAAACAAATATATCACTGCTATTATCACAATAGTCCTAATAATAATAATGTAAGTTTTAAGTTAACGTTATTAACATATATTAATTATTATAATTTTTTTTGTTTATTTTAGGCATTTATTTATTATTAATTATTATTAAAATAGTGTATTAAATATTAATAATATTATTAATATTACTGAAAATATTATTGATGCATTTATTTATTTTATTATTATTACGGCAAAAAATAATATATTTATAATATATGGTTCTATTAATTAACAATTATACATATGAGATTGTTAATATTACTGAACATATTTGTATACATTAATAGTATGTACAGGTGTGTATATATATATATATATATATATATATATATGTGTGTGTGTGTGTGTGTCATTCATATCATTAATATGTTCAGTAATATTATAACTAACTATATATATATATATATATATATATATATAAAATATATATTAATATTTAGTATATATATATATATATATATATATATATATATATATATATATATATATATATATATATATATATATATATATATATATATATATATATATATATATATAAAATATAAAAAATATATATTAATATTTAGTGTATATATATATATATATATATATATATATATATATATACTAAATATTAATATATATTTTTTTATATTTTATATATATATATATATATATATATATACTAAATATTAATATATATTTTATATATATATATATATATATATATATATATATATATATATATATATATATATATATATATATATATATATATATATATATATAAAATATAATAATATTTTTTTTATTTTATATATACATATATACCTGTACATACAAAAATAAAAAACATTAATATGTATATACAAATAATGTCATTTATATGTTCAATAATATTAATAATATTATATATATATATATATATATATATTTGTGAAATCATAATTATTATATTATATATATTCTTTTCTATTATAAAGTAATTTATAAGTTATGTATAATTTTTTTATACATTTTTAAAAAATATGGTTGCCAATCAACATACCAACTTTGTGCATTGATACAGAATCAGAACGAGCCAGAACTGCCAATTTTCTAATAGTGTTGCAGTAACATTGAGAAACATTAACACTCTTCCTCCTGTCGGCGTCTGTCACAGAGCACGCAGACGGCCTGTGTCACTGTCTGAGTGACGTGTGTCCAGTGCTGAAGCCTCAGACTCAGGGTCTGGCACGGGACGCCTGGGAGATCCCACGTGACTCTCTGCGACTGGACGTCAAACTGGGCCAGGGCTGTTTCGGAGAGGTCTGGATGGGTAAGACTTCTTTCAACTTCCTTCCATCAAAAACCGAAGCTTTGTGAGCTAAAAGCTTAGTTGACCGGTGTATAATACCACATGGCTTGTGTAATGATGCTTTCACATAACACACAAAGCTTGTTTCATGATTTCAGTGTCCTTTTCCCCTCATCAGGCACTTGGAATGGCACGACACGCGTGGCCATCAAGACTCTGAAGCCTGGCACGATGTCTCCTGAGGCCTTCCTGCAGGAAGCGCAGGTGATGAAGAAACTCCGCCACGAGAAGCTGGTGCAGCTCTACGCTGTCGTCTCGGAGGAGCCCATTTACATCGTCACTGAGTACATGGGACAAGGTCAGTGCGGAGATTCAGCAAACTATATTGGGATAAGAAATAAGAACTGACAGAAGGACGTGTAAATAGAGCATAAAATCTGGATATTAGCAGCTTTCTAGTGAGGTCTTCCAATAAAAGTGTGAATGAAGATGTCAAGGTGTGATTTCTGCTTTCACAGGAAGCCTGTTGGATTTCCTGAAGGGTGACATGGGAAAAATGCTGCGATTGCCTCAGCTTGTGGATATGGCTTCTCAGGTACTTTTACACCGGCATTATGATATGATATCTAGTAGGGGTGTAACAATATATCGTGTCACAATATATCGCAATACAAAAATGCAACAATATGTATCGTGGATAGTGACAATTTGTATTGTGTATAGTTCCCCCAAAATGAAAAATTCAAGTTTACAGAGTTTTAGTGTCAGTATTACATTAGACTATTATATATAATGTTGAATATAATGTATATTAATGCAATGGGGGAATATTTGTGGGTCCTGATAATGCCAAATGTCTTTTGTTACCAGTAAAAGGTGGCCTACATTATTTTAAATATATCAGGGACAGAGTGCAAACATATTCGTCTAAAACAACTGAAAAATAAAAGAATCATGAGTATTTTTATTCTGGTGTCACATTGTCCTGTGCGTTGGGTTACCAGCACCAAGCCTATTCATTTCCACCGCCAATGTAGTACCAAATTTGATAATTTTAATCAACAGTACATTTTTGTTAACCTTTTACCATGTGTCTTGCAGTATCGCAATAATATCGTATCGTGAGTATTGTGATATGTATCAAATTATCAAATGAGGGTATCGTTACATCCCTAATACAGTAATACATCATACAAAATGCGTTATTTTTTATTTAGTTCTGTCCTGAATTAGATATTTTACATAAAAGATGTTGTCATATAAACGGACTGCATTTATATATAGCTATATATATATATATGTATGTTTATATGTGTATATATAGCTATATATATGACTATATGTGACTATAAATACATATAATATTATTCCAGCATCTTTTGTATATTTGAACCCTTTCCAGCAGGGACTGTATGCTTTTGAGATCCATCCTTTCACACTGAGGACAATTGAGGGACTCAAACACAACTATTAAAAAAGGTTCAGACATTCACTGATGCTCCAGAAGGAAACACAATTAAGTACAATTTACCTTGATCTTCAAATTCAAAAAGTTTTCACCCCCCCGCTCTTAAAGCGTTGTGTTTCCTTCTGGAGCATCAGTGAATGTTTCAACCTTTTTTTCACTTTTTCCTGCTGGAAAGTGTTCAAAAATGCAAAAGATGCTGGAAAACTGAAGAATGTGCAGGACCTGGAGGATTTTTCTGAAGAACGTTGGGCAGTTTAACTGCTCAGGACAAACAAGAGACTCAAGAACAACCATCACAAAACACACACACAGCCGTGGATCATCAGGTCACGACACACAGTATTGAGAATCAAGGGTTCATAAACTTTTGAACGGGTCATTTTATAAAATCAGCTTTTTTTTTTGTCTTGTGGACTATATGTAAAAAAATAAAATAAAAAAAAAGTCAAATATCTTATTCAGGACAAAACTAAATAAAAAAATAACATGCGTTTTGTTTGATCCCTCTTATGTTGTTAAAATTATTCACATTTTCACAGATTCTGCAAGCAATTCACATTCGTTTTCTTGCAACTGTATCTAATAATGAAATCGAAAACAAAAACTGAAAACTGTTTTGATACTAAAGACATTGTATGAGAAAATATACACTACGAATCAAAAGTTTGGGTTCGGTAAGATTTTTTTAACGGAATTTTTTGACTTCTCTATTGCTCACCAAGGCTGCATTTATTTGATCAAAAATACAGTAATAACAGTAATATTGTGAAATATAATTAGAATTTAAAATGACTGTTTCCTATTTGAATATATAGTAAAAATGTAATTTATTCCTGAGATCTGAATTGTCATCATTACTCGTCTTCAGTGTCACATGATCCTTCAGAAATCATTCAAATATGATGATTTGCTGCTTAAAGGACCATGCCACTTTAAAAAAAAAAGGCTCATTTTCCAACTCCCCTAGAGTTAAACAGTTGAGTTTTACCGTTTTCGAATCCATTCAACTCAAAAATGACCAAAGAGTTTCGATATTCTCTAGGCCGATATGGTTAGGAACTATTCTCTCATTCCTGTGTAATAATCAAGGAACTTTGTGCCGTACCATGAGTGCAGCAGCGCACACTGCATGAAAACACTGAAATCCGGCACTATCCGGGCATGGTATACTCCTGTGTAATTTGATGTTTACCGGATGTATGTGGGAAAAAGCGGATCAGAGTACACGGCCTATAACCAATCAAGTCCCTATGCTACAAAACCTAGCCCACCCTTAGCCTTAGAAGTAACCAATAAAGTCACTTGACTGGGTTTTCAATGCGTCCTGTCCTCCAATAGCAGTCTGGGTTTTGGGAGTGGTTTTAAAAAAAACAACCAATCCAGTTTGAGATGAAGGACCAATAGGGGGTGGAAGGCAAAGCTTTAGAGGTGTGAAAATGTCTCCTGGGAAAAACTTGATGGGATTATTTGCCATGGCAACAAATGGCTGTAGCATGGGAGTATACGGGCACAACATACATCCGATTTGGTACCATTTCGGATGAATACGGACATATACGGATCCATGGAATTTGACCTATCCGGCCAGTATACTCCTGGATTCTTCCGAATTTCAGCAGTGTATACAGGAGTATCCTGGTCCGGATACACCTTTTTTCATGCAGTGGCAATGATATTACACAGCGCCTGAAAATAGGCTTCTGTCAACATAAGCGTGCCTTGTAACCATGGAGACATTTGTGAGAGACGATTCAGAAGATATTTACTTTGGTGCAGATCCTGAACCGTATCTATTTGAACCGGAATACACTGAAGATTAGGTTGTCACGTTGGTTATGTTGACGGAAGTTAGCCTATTTTCAGGCGCTGTGTAATATCATTGCGCCGCTGCACTCATGGTACGGCACAAAGTTCCTTGATCATTACGCAGGAATGAGAGTATAGTTCCTAACCATATCAGCAACTTTAATTTTCCGTTGGTCTTAGTACATGATGTAACTACAGAAGGGTCAAGTTTTAAATAGGAAAAATATTGACATTTTTGAGCGAGATGCTAACGGTCTAATCAGATTCAATGATCTATGCTAAGCTATGCTAAAAGTGCTACCGCCAGATCTGGAAATCAGCTGAATGGATTCGAAAATGAGCCTATTTTCAAAAATAGTGCCGTGTTCCTTTAAGAAGCATTTCCTATTTTGTGGAAAGATTTTTTCAAGTTTCTTTGATGAACAGAATATTAATATTAGTTTTAAAAAACATACACTACTACAATATCTATTCAAAATATAACAATTAAAGCGAATAAATAAAGCCTTCATGGAGCGAAAACTAAAGTGAAAGGACAAACTAAACAAAAACTAAAATGAAAAACTGTATTGCCCTGCATTGAAGGACAAACCATATTTACCGTATTTCCTCAAATTAAAGCCAGGGCCTTTATTTACCTGAACTGCAGAAGGTCACCGGCTTTTATTTGAAGCAGGCTTTTATTAGGGGCAGGCCTGTATTTCGAATTCCATCTATTTGAAAAAAAATATTGTTTTAAATAAACCGTTTTAAATGAAAAGCGATAGCGTTCCAGAGGACAGATATCATCAGGGGCGCGGGAAGTGGGGGTGGTTTCAAAGGATTTCAAATGCAATGCAATTTTTTGTTCATTTTATTCATTTTTAGAATTTAATTTATTTGTAATAAACATTTTAAGTGGCCCATTAAAAAGTATTATTTATAAGTTTAATTGTGTTTTTAAAACATACATGAGGTCATATTGTGACTGTTGCGGTGTGTGCGTTGAAAGAGCGGTAATATTTCCTCCAGAGTGAGATCAAGCGCCTTTCTGGAGATCCTGCATATTTCTGAAGCTCTTTCCGCTCAGCACTGCGCACTCATACCAGAACTCCCTTTGTGACATGCTGGATCAAATATAGGCCTATCTGAAATAAATAGTAAGGGCTGCCCCTGACTAAGGTTTTTTTCCCTTTTCTAGTAGTTAATTTAAGCCGTTGTTCACGCTGCGCCTCCGCCTCCATGTCATTGTCTGTTATAGGCTATTTGCTTGTTATTTATTAAATCCGGGCAATTTGGTTGATAAAACATAGATTAAAATTAAGATACAATTTATACAAAACGAAATTCACTTTAAAGAAAGTTTTTTGTGATATATTTGTTTTTCTTTCGTGTTTTATAGACTCGATATAAAAACTATAATTTCGTTATTTTTCTAACCCAACTAATGCGCGCTCTTTTCTCAATCCGTTATGGATCTATTCAATTTTAATTTTGCATATTGTTTTTTAAACGTTCGTTCGAGTAGTTCAAACGTCCACTTTACAATACTTCAATAACATAATTTATTTTGAAGCCTATGCTGTTTTCTTGTACAAAATAAAATAGTTTAAGTTAAATGCAGAGTAAGATGTGTAAAAAAGACAAGAGGCTAAGAGATTGTCAAGATCAATATTTGTGTAGCCTGCCTGACCGATGTATTTTCACAGACTAACACACGTCACATCTCTCATAGACTACAGTATTTAAAATAGCAGATATGCATCAGTTATATTCTCAATTTAATTTACAGAGCAATCCCTGCAAAGTGTTTAGGTTAAGTATTGAAGAGACCTGGATTGTGCGTCGCACTCGCAAGACTCCCAGCGGGGGGCGATGGTCACGATGGTTTCGCTCCTTCGGCACAACCCTACTGTACATTATGCTGAACTTGAATGCACATGAAATGAAAGGAAATAATATGATATGATATCTAGTAGGGGTGTAACAATATATCGTGTCACAATATATCGCAATACAAAAATGCAACAATATGTATCGTGGATAGTGACAATATGTATTGTGTATAGTTCACCCAAAATGAAAAATTCAAGTTTACAGAGTTTTTTTACAAGACTCCCAGCGGGGGGCGATGGTCACGATGGTTTCGCTCCTTCGGGACAACCCTACTGTACATTATGCTGAACTTGAATGCACATGAAATGAAAGGAAATAATTTTTCCCCGGCCTTAATTTGAGACCGGCCTTTATTTGTTCGTGCTGGCCAGGCCCCCGGCCACTATCATAAGTCGTTTAATTGACTACAGACTTTTATTTGAGGAAATACGGGTATATATAAATCCTGGAGAGCATCTCACTGAAAACACCATTGTTGTGGAGTTTTTGCATGTGCAAGCGCCACTGTCATTGTCTTCATCTTGTATATAAATCTATTTATATTCTGTGGATACTCTGGAGGGTGGCACTGAGCCCGGCAGCGTTATAATATATGTGTTGTCCTCAGATCGCCTCTGGAATGGCGTACGTGGAAAGAATGAACTATGTGCACAGGGACCTCAGGGCTGCCAACATCCTGGTGGGTGATAACCTGGTGTGTAAAGTCGCTGACTTTGGCCTCGCTCGACTCATCGAGGACAACGAATACACAGCCAGACAGGGTGAGGAGGAACACAAGGACTCTTTTTGCCTGCATGTGGTCGTTTTCCATTCTCTTCACGTCTTCAGTTTTCCTGAGGCCATGACTTCATTGTCTCATTTTCAAGACTTAATGCTGATGCCTTTTATACAGTTCAACCTTAATTGAATCAGTTTAATCATGGTGACAGGCCTCTCTTAAATCATTATTACAACAGGAGCAAAGTTTCCCATCAAGTGGACCGCGCCAGAGGCTGCTCTGTACGGCCGCTTCACCATCAAATCTGACGTGTGGTCGTTTGGGGTCCTGCTGACGGAGCTGACGACCAAAGGCAGGGTGCCTTATCCAGGTACTACCACTCATCAAGTTTCCAGTCATTCCAGTATTAGAGTCACTGGTTCTCTACATTCAAATTTGTTTCTCTACATTCAAAACTTTTTTTTTTTTAAGATTATCTTTAATCATAGTATCGAGTCCAATGCGGTGTATCATCAGCTCCCAAAAAAAAAGGAAATATTTTTTTTAAAATTGATATTATACACTGATCAGGCATAACATTGTGACCATCTTCCAAGGGGGACCATATTGTGTTGGTCCCCCTTTTGCTGCCAAAACATCCCTGACCCATCGAAGCATGAACTCCACTAGACCCCTGAAGGTGTGCTGTGGTATCTGGCACCAAGATGTTAGCAGCAGATCCTTTAAGTCCTGTAAGTTGCGAGGTGGGGTCTCCATGGATCGGACTTGTTTGTTCAGCACATCCCACAGATGCTCAGTTGGATTAAGATCTGGGGAGTTTGGAGGCCAAGTCAACACCTCAAACTCATTGTGCTCCTCAAACCATTCCTGAACCATTTTCGCTTTGTGGCAGGGCGCATTATCTGCTGAAAGAGCCACAGCCACCAGGAATACTGTTTCCATGAAACGGTGGACAGGGGTCTGCATGGGCACCCTGACTGGTCTGCGGCTATGCCGCCCCATACGTAACAAACTGCGATGCACTGTGTATTCTGACACCTTTCTATCAGAACCAGCATTAACTTCTTGAGCAATTTGAGCTACACGGGTCAGCCTTCGCTCCCCACGTGCATCAATGAGCCTTGGCCGCCCATGACCCTGTCGTCGGTTCTCCACTGTTCCTTCCTTGGAGCACTTTTGACAGATACTGACCACTGCAGACCGGGAACACCCCACAAGAGCTGCAGTTTTGGAGATGCTCTGACCCAGTCGTCTAGCCATCACAATTTGGCCCTTGTCAGACTCGCTCAAATCCTTACCCCTTCCCATTTTTCCTGTCTCTAACACATCAACTTTGAGGACAAAATGTTCACTTGCTGCCTAATATATCCCACCCACTAACAGGTGCCGTAATGAAGAGATAATCAGTGTTATTCACTTCACCTGTCAGTGGTCATAATGTTATGCCTGATCGGTGTATGTATATAATTTATGAATATATATATATATATATATATATATATATATATATATACACGCTGTGTGTGTGTTAAAAATAGAAAACAGCTATTTTAAATTATAATATTTCACAATATTACTGTTTTTTCTGTATTTGCTGCTGAAAATTCAGCTTTGCATCACAGGAATAAATGACTTTTTTATATTTTTTATAAATACATAAAGTATTTTTAAGTCTAAAACTTCGATCAGGGTTTTCCAATTCTGCTCCTGAAGGGCGACTGTCCAGCAGTAGGGGGATTATTTTGCACACATATTAAATGTCATACTTGACGAGCCCCTTTTTTTGCAAAGGGCAGAATGACAGCATTTTTCGGTTGTCCTTCCCCCCTGCTGATGACCCACATCCTCTGCCTGGTTAAAATGCCACTTTCTGCACCACATTCTGACCCACATCCACCCTGTTTCACATCTGTCCTCTTCTCAGGAATGGTGAACCGGGAGGTGCTGGACCAGGTGGAGCGCGGGTACAGGATGCCCTGTCCCGCCGAGTGCCCGGACTCCCTGCACGAGCTCATGCTGACCTGCTGGCGCAAGGATCCCGAAGAGAGGCCGACCTTCGAGTACCTCCAGAGCTTCCTGGAAGATTACTTCACCTCCACTGAACCACAGTACCAGCCGGGAGAGAACCTCTAGAGATGCTGATCCAGCCAAGTGTGCAAGCCGTGAAAGAGATATCATTTCCCCGACTTGAAAACGAATGCGGTTTGTGCCTCGGGACGTTTTGTGGCATAACCCAAACAATATTGATCCACATGGGATGACGACAGAGCATCCAGAGGTCTAATTCAGCCCGTTTAAAAGCAGCTTATTGGGTTTTCAAATGGTCTCCGCATTGCCCTCTGTAATTATCATTGCATGTTTTCCACTGCTTTCAGAGCAAAACAGGAAGACGAGATGCGTCTTTTCTGCATCGTTCGCAAAGAAGTTCAGCCGTGCAATTTGCTGTTTGTGCTGATAATTACGTCCAGCCTTTATTCCCAAAGCTGTGCGGATTGATCTTTAGCTGTTTTTCTTGACCTCGATATATCACCGTCTTTCTCCTTTTAGCGGATGCTCCAGATCTGTCATTCATCCTCCTCCTCCTCCCACAATCCCTCATTTCTGTCCTCTCCCATCCCCCTTCAAACACCCCAAAGCATCAAGCTCCATCAGCTCTGGTGTTCTTCATGAACCCTGCGACCCCGTTCACGAGATGGACAAGACACGATGGTCCATTTTGGGAGACATCTTTGATCGCAGCTAATGAACGGACGTTCCGGTTAATGTCTTCCAATAGATATCCAGGGTCTGTATCTGAACGTGGTGTTTTATGCCTTTTACGGCTAGGAAATAGCTTTCTGTCCCACTATGCTTGTTTATTTCTTTTGTATCAACCTGGATCAACTGGAATAAGAATGGGATTGGTTGAACACTAGTCACATGACTAGGGCGAGGGGGAAAAAAAAACGTTCGGACTGAAGTAATTCAAAAGAAACATTCTTCCTTTTGATATGAACTCGTACGCCATTGGCGAATCGTACAGAATGTTGATTTCATTTGATACAGTTATTCTACTCTTCTAGTATTCACAACAACTACTGATATATATAGCATTGTTTTTGTTTAAAGCAGAGATAACTGTATAGTCCAACTTTGTGTGCCAATACAAAGGAGAAAAAAAAAAGAATTTTGTACTGTTTTACTATGTATAAAATGTATTTTTATTAATGTAATTTTTTTTTTTGTATCGGAAGAGGATGAGCAGGCTTTGTACCTATAGAATGTAAAGGGATCGTTCACTGAAAAATGAAAATTATACTAACCATCATGTCGTTCCAAACACGAACCGAGACGTTTAGCTGAATGTTCATGCTGCTCTTTTCCATATACGATACTTTTACATTTATTGCATGGGGAAAATGTCCACTTAACGTCTCTTTTTAAGTTTTAAAGGTTTGCAACGACACAACAATGAGTGAACTATGATGTAATTTTCATTTTTATGTGCACTATTCCTTTTAACACTCATGAATATTGTTCCTCAAAGCTTGTTAAATGCTTGATTTTTATCTTTTTCAGTTGTTTTAGCTTTTTTGAGACATTCTGACACACACACACACAAAGTTGCCGATATGTTTATATGCAAAATAGCCATTGTTCTGTATTGAGATGAGAAGAGGGCGCTCAATTCTGTCTCTACTACACTACCATCATAAGATCCACAGAAAGCCATGAACCTTGACTGTGAGGTGTTCCACATTAGAAACCGATCTTAGGTCAGTTGCTGATGGTTTGAGATGCCCGAATAAATATTATAATCACTGCTGAGACAATGTAGATTTGAATTGTAGGGATGTTGTACCGATATGACGGCGGTTGCGTTGAGCATCAGGGTTTGGAACTGTGAACAGTGGATAACGTCAAGTCCTGACCAGTTGTTTAGAACGGCATGCAGCTGTAATGGCGGTAATTTAGCTGGTAGATGTGTGACGCCTGTCTATATACTGTAAATACTTCCATATGGTTACTGTAAATATTCTTTTCGTATTTATTCATATTGCCTCGGTTTATGATTAGCAGATCTTTGCCTGTTTCTCCCCGCAAGATAAACGCTACACAGATGATTGTTGCAAAGCTGATGGTGTTTCCGGAAAGAAAGCAAACCACATAGAGAAGCGGCCAATCACAATTCGGCAAGCCATCATCTGTATTTATTTAAAATATCTCTTTATTTTCGCCTTTTGTGTTTACACTAAATCACCATTTCTTTACTTGCAGGACACTGAGGTACTGTGTTTTATTATTTCTTTTTAATTCTTTTACCTTGCAATACATCTGCTGTCGGTTTTGACAGGTAGTTACTGCAAAGTTGAACTGCACTGTATGCATCGCTCCTGAGCGTAATGGGCTTTGCTGAGGATATTTGATGGCTTGTTCTTGGTCCTGGCTGAAATGACGACTTGTGTGTTGTAGAACTGGAAAATAAAACAATCACAACGAAAAGTAACCAGAATATTAGTGCAACCCCGTGCAATGCATTCACACTATGCAGTTGTTTTCTATGAGTTGCGTGTCTGTATTTTAACTGCAGTTGCTCACAATCAAATTCCAGGTACTTTCTCCCAGTGTACAATTCTGCAAAGTGAGAAATAACACTTAAATGAGATTTGTACTTTCAAAATGTATGACATGGTGTTATCTTTTCTTTTTTTTTAAGTGCAATAAACTGTGTTTCTAAAGCTTGGATTTAAGCACTAGGTTTTTTTCTCCCAGCAACTTGTTATAAGTTTAAGCCCTGAATTTTTTTTTTTTCCTTGACAAAAATAGCTGTGATTTATTTTTAGCCTTTTTTTGTTCGTGTTTGAGAGCTGATGCTAAAAGGAAATGCAGTAAAATCTGCACTCAAGTGATTGCTATGATGTTACTAAGCAAAAGGGGAAATTGGGACAATATGGGATGATATTTAATAACTCAAATTAATGGATCATCTGTACAAAGAAATGAACCTGCAACATTTGTGTAAGCAGCACAGATCTTTAACTGCAGGGTGAATGCATACATGCTGCTGTGATATACATGCTTCATACGAATGCTTAATTATTATAATGACAATACACTTCATTTATACATGGCACATTTCATGCCAGAAGTGTCTTACAAAAAAGTTAAATATACAATTTCAAAGTGTGGCAGATACATTCATATAAGTATATACACCGATCAGGCGTAACATTACGGCACCTGTTAGTGGGTGGGATATATTAGGAAGCAAGTGAACATTTTGTCCCCAAAGTTGATGTGTTAGAAGCAGGAAAAATGGGCAAGAGTAAGGATTTGAGCGAGTTTGACAAGGGCCAAATTGTGATGGCTAGACGACTGGGTCAGAGCATCTCCAAAACTGCAGCTCTTGTGGGGTGTTCCCGGTCTGCAGTGGTCAGTATCTGTCAAAAGTGCTCCAAGGAAGGAACAGTGGTGAACCGGCGACAGGGTCATGGGCGGCCAAGGCTCATTGATGCACGTGGGGAGCGAAGGCTGGCCCGTGTAGCTCAAATTGCTCAAGAAGTTAATTCTGGTTCTGATAGAAAGGTGTCAGAATACACAGTGCATCGCAGTTTGTTGTGTATGGGGCGGCATAGCCGCAGACCAGTCAGGGTGCCCATGCTGACCCCTGTCCATCACTGAAAGCGACAAAAGTGGGCACGTGAGAATCAGAAGCTGGCCTGGTCTGATGAATCACATTTTTATTTAAATTATGTGGATGGCCGGGTGCATGTGCGTCGCTTTGGGGCCCGGCGGAGGCAGTGATGCTTTGGGCAATGTTTTGCTAGGAAACCTTGGGTCCTTCCATCCATGTGGATGTTACTTTGACACGTACCACCTACCTAAGCATTGTTGCAGACCATGTACACCCTTTCATGGAAACGGTATTCCCTGGTGGCTGTGGCTCTTTCAGCAGATAATGCGCCGCCACAAAGCAAAAATGATTCAGGAATGGTTTGAGGAGCACAACAATGAGTTTGAGGTGTTGACTTGGCCTCCAAACTCCCCAGATCTCAATCCAATCGAGCATCTGTGGGATGTGCTGAACAAACAAGTCCGATCCATGGAGGCCCCACCTCGCAACTTACAGGACTCAAAGGATCTGCTGCTAACATCTTGGTGCCAGATACCACAGCACACCTTCAGGGGTCTAGTGGAGTCCATGCGTCGACGGGTCAGGGCTGTTTTGGCAGCAAAAGGGGGACCAACACAATATTAGGAAGGTGGTCTTAATGTAATGCCTAAATAGTGAAAGCTCTAATACTGCAAGAAAAACAATTGTAATATTTAAAGCTAATAGCATGTTTTAAATCAGAGAAGCTCAGATGTTGATGTTTTGCTTTTACTTTTGTTATGCATGCTTTTTTTGTTGTTGTTTGTTTAATTGTTTTCCCCGTTTTTGTGTATGCTTGCTTGCCACAATTGGAACAAAGGGAAAACAAAGGTGTTCCTCGGGAGAAGGTCCGTCGATCCCATGTGATCAAACGTCATGCTGTGTCCCTTTGGTCTTGTTATGCCTCACTAAACAAAGGAGTCTCGTGTATCTGATCTATGAGCTTAATACATGCTCAGATATTATCCAACAGCTTTCAAAATAACAAAAATACATCAATATAAGACCAGTATGAACTCTAATAGCCACCTTCAAAAATAGCAATTGAAATATTTAGACTCAATAGCATGATTTAACCCAACAGCCATGCTTTAATATGATATTAATAGCCTACATATTTTTAGTTGTTTCTTCACTACATTTTAAACTCGAATATACCATGTTTTGTCTACCGAAAGCCAGTTTCTTGTCCTTTAACGACACCTACTGTTATGTTAACGTAAATGCACTGCTTACATTCAGTTCAACCATAAACTGAAGGTGAAAATTGTTATCTTGCTTATTTTTGTTGGACTTGAGTTAAATAATCACGTTTAGCAGGATAAAGGAAATAAATTATTCACCGTGAAATGATTTTGATATATTTTACTTTATAAAAAACTTCTCTTTTTGAATCATTTAAGTCTTTCTTTTTATTTTTTTAGAAAGAATAACTTGTTAGACTGTGAATAAAGCTTTGAGCAAATTGTGAAAGCACACTGCAAAAAATGCTTTTCTTACTTCTATTTTTGTCTTGTTTTCAGTCCAAATATCTAAAAAATCTTATATTAAGAAGCATTTACTAGACAAGCAAAAGTTTTTGTCTTGTTTTGGGGGAAAATAACTCAAAATTAAAGGAGTTTTTGCTTAAAATAAGCAAAATAATCTTCCAATGGGGTAAACAAAATAATCTTAATTCAAACAGAAAACAAGATTATTTTGCTTACCCCATTGGAAGATTATTTTGCTGTCTAGTAAATGCTTCTTAATGTAAGATTTTTTTAGATATTTGGACTGAAAACAAGACAAAAATACTAAGTAAGAAAAGCATTTTTTGCAGTGCAGCTGTGTATGTGAAACCACGTGTTGTCAAAATAACCTTGAAAAAACACCTCCTGTTTCTCCAAAACTCTTTAACAGGGACTTTTGGGTCATAAAGTGAGCAAAAGATAGGCCTGATTTCAGAGAGTCACAAAAACATTTTGGTGTAAACAGAAGTTTGACTTTTTAAAAGTCAACTCAAAATACTTTGCAATAAGCATAAGTCAAAAACAACTGTTTGACATGAAGGAGCACATGGGGAAATACTAGTATTAAATTGAGCAAGTTTATAATTTACTGGGTTGCAAAGGTTTAGCAATCTCCAGTATAACCAATGAATATTAATTAGGCGTACGTCATGCTGACGTAGTTTAAAACCCTTCAGGTCCAGAAGGAGCGCCCAATCACTTTTCTAATTAATATTAATATTCCATATTTTATTCAAAACTTAGGTAAATGTTATTAGATAATCCTGAAACTGATTTATCTTTTGGCATCATTTGATTTATTGTGATTCTGCCCTTAAGTTTGTTTATTTATCTATGTTTATCTTTTATTTATTTTTTCTGGCTTCTATTTAAGTTCATGTAAATTATGATCTCAAAACTTTATTTTTTTTTTGTCCTTTTTGAATAATTTATTAGTTATACTGTGTTTGAGCCTGTAATTTCTAACTACTCTTGTAAAATGTATATTTGCCTTTGTTGTTTATATAATTTTGTATTCAATAATAAAAAAATAATAATAAATAAAGGAGCGCCCAATCACTTTCCTAATTAATATTAATATTCAATATTTTATTCAAAACTTTTGATGTTATTAGATAATATGAAATCAAATACATTACAGCTTCCTTAACAAACACGATAAACACGAATGCAGTTAGGGAACTTTGATTTATGAATGTAAAAGTAACAACCAAATTTAGATAGGGGGATAAACAAATTAATTAACTAACAAGCTCTCTCTCCACCCGTTGACGCAAATATATTAACATGTTGACTGTCATGTTTACGCTCTCACAGACTCAATGTCTTTCAGCCAATCAAATGGCCGAACGTCACGATAAGTAGTTAATATTCATGAGTCGTGCCTTCTTCCTACAAGTGGCGTTAGTACATTCCCGGGCGAGCCGCCGCAGGTGAGTCAGAGAGATAAACAAGGAGGTACAACTGTGTTTAAGGATCCACAACTGCCTTGGAAGGTAATGTGATGATTCATTTAGTTTCACGCGAATCTCAACGATGTCTTGTCAGTTGATAACTGTTAAAATAACTTTGTAACAGCAAATGTTGAACTTCAGCCAGTGTTGCACTGCTTGAATGAGTCGCTTGTGTTTTGACGATTAAAAAGTCGTTGCTGTGTTGACATGGTTTCTGCAGTGATGGATCTTTGTTTGTACAGAGACTGTTTTCAAAACCGGAATCTTGAAAAAAATAAATAAAAGATGTATTATATATACATACAGTATGTATATAAACAGCATGTGTATAACTTACCTGTAGTCGTACGTATATGTAGGGTAGACCGAGTACAGTTGGTACACTTTTTGCTTTTTCAGTTACCACACCAAAACTGAGGACTGAAAAGAAGTGATTTTTCATTTGACATTTCCTTTACTTGTCTACTAAAATATGAGTAATTATTACCATCCATAAATAGGTCATATTTACCACAATTAGCTTATAAACACAAGAAGCTTTTTCGTTCCAACTGTACACTGTCAGAAAAAAAGGTACAGTGCTGTCACTGGGGCGGTACCCTAAGGTACAAAACCGAAAAGGTACTAATATGCACTCTTAACGTACTGATATGTACCTTTTAAGGTACTAATATGTACCATTTAGGGGTGAGTAAGGTACAAATATGTACCTTTTCACTTTTGTACCTTAGGGTACCGCCCCAGTGACAGCACTGTACCTTTTTTTCTGACAGTGTACCCATGTCGGGTACAGTTGGAACAATACTGAGTACAGTTGAGACACCCATCCGTAAAGCTGCCTAACCAATTCATTGAATTTGTAAAATACCTTTAAAATGAGAATTCAACAGTTTTTATTTCCATTCAGTATTTTATTTGATTATTTGTTAAGTTAAAAATAGTTAATTAGTAAAACATTGAACAGTAATGGTAAACAGAGATACAATATTTAATTTCAGTTTATCATTTTAATAGTAGGCTAGGCTAACAGTTGGGTTGAGTGACAGTAAAGCACATTGAACAATTGCAAACAATCAAATGCACAAAAATAACATATTCAACATAATAAGAGTAAATATCGTGCAGCTAAACTGCATGGGCCGCGGGTACAATTGATACACTGTGTCTCAACTGTACCCACCTGACCACCTCGCACATTTCTCTAGATTTGACAATGGTCTTGCATGACACACTCATTCAATATGCTAGTTTTCAGAGCACATATTAAGGTTTACGAAAATGTAAGTTAACTTTAAAAGTCATGTAAGGATGAGAAGCTATTCAATGTGGAAGGGAGGTGGTGAAATGAAAAACTTACCTTAGAAAAAACACTTTCACCGATATCTTCGGACAGGAGAAACACACGTACTTCAAATTTCCCACGATCGAAGAGGGCGCTAATACGCATGTGCGAAGCAAATATCACAGATCAGACTTGTTGAGCACTCAAGTTATTTGAGGTGTCTCAAATGTACCCCTGTACCAACTGTACTCGGTCTACCCTATGTTGCCATCAAATACGAATCTCGTTTTCTAAATTCTGTGTTTCTAAAATGTTTTTTTCAGGTTGTAGATTGGTACAGTCTTTACATGTCTAAAAAGTGGAAAGTCCAACATTTCTGGCTACATTATTCTGAAATATCAGGTATCAGAATACCTTGCAAATACCATGATATGTGAAGATGGTAATCATCATGTACAGTACCATGGTAGCTATATAACAATGTACCATCTGGCCAAATCCCTGTACCAGGGCACCATCACCATATTTTGTATGTTTTGCATGAACCATGATAGTGCCGGTCTTGGATATATTTTGGAGGACCATATAATACCACTGTACATTAAATTCAGTAGCACTACTACACAGCAATTTTTACTAACTTGTGTTTCACTTTCTCCCACTGTAAAGCGATAGTATTACGTGCCACTTACATGATTGTTGTTTAGTGTTTTTTTGGTGGTTTGTGCTTTGCTTGAATTAGTTCAGGCACTTTTCTTTTGCTTTTTGGCATTTATGTGTCTCATTTGCAAATGCGTGAAAGCCACACCGAGCCTGTTTCCTGAGATAAAGCCTTTCGGGACGTTGCAGAAACTTGTTGCGAGTGTGTAGTGTTGGGTAACTAAACTTTTTATGTAGCTGAAACCGATGACTGATCACCTTGTGAGTGCAGGGGGAAATTCCGTCCCCCTCTTTATTATTACCCAGCAATGTACAGAATCTGCCTTAAAGGGATAGTTCACCCAAAAATGAAAATAACCCCATGATTTACTCGCTTTCAATTCATCCCATATTTCACATATTTCGTGAAAATCAAAACTACACCAGAACTGTTGCGCATCTCCAAGCGGTTCGATTCAAATGAATTTGCGTTTGAACGATTTAATGAATGACTTCCACATAGACTTGACGCCCCCTACTGGCTGTTTTATTTTCATTTATACTTTGCATGGACTTTTTATTTAAAATATAAATCTTTTAACTAAGTTTAACTTGTACATAGCCTATTTCTAAATTCAAAAACTTATATTTAAAACATTCATGCAACATTATTTACCCATGAGCTGCATTAAATCTATGTAAATGTGTCTAAACACCACTTCAGATAGAGCTGCTGTGCCACTTCTACAGTGCAAAGATTGATCTTTTGATGCTGATTTAATTAGATTGGTAACAGTCTGGTTGTGTCTTATTGCTCTAACTGAATTTATTGTTTAAAATTAATTGAAGAAATTGACAAAAGATGATGCATACATTTAATAAGATTAGAAAACATGGCTCTCATAATGGTAAAAATGCCCCTGGACATCAATTTAAAGGGACAAAGATCATCCTGTAATGGGAAAGTTATAATTGGAATGCGTGTTATTGATCAGAAAGTGCTCCAAAATGTTTGACTGTGCTCCTAATTTTTTTAAATTATGAGCACAAGTGCTCCTCAAGAAAAATGTTAGCGTAGAGCCCTGCAGTACAGTTAGTGTGAATGTTGGCGATTTGTGCATTTGTTATGAGCTGATAAACGGTCCGCGCAGCTCAAACGAGTAGCACGGTTTTGATTGCCTTTTGATGTTTATCATATGCAACATAAAAGGCAACTCTTATCGGTTGGGCAACGTGGGGATACAATTAAGTCACACCGGCAGGAAAAAAGGTAGCAAAATGCAACCATTTGGTCGTAAAAATTCTGCCATTTTGCAATACACACGACTTACTGAGAGGCCGCTTACACAACACTGCCGTTTACACAAATAGAAAAACTTTTATGCATTTTGGCCGTTCATTTACACAACAACAGCGTTTTGGGGGGCCTGAAAACGCAAAGTTTTTTAATAAGTTTATAATACCATTATCGTCTCTGTGTAAATTAAAAAAACATGAATTTGTGAAAACATTGACGCGATTGATTCATGATTGATTGCGTGTTCAGTTTAAAGGCGCGTAGTTTTTCTTTACAAAGGAACATCGCCAACTACTGGCCTTCCAGCAGAATACAGCATTTTTAGTTGTTTTTATGGATCCGGGGATCATTTTGACAACGTTGTCGTTAGGGCTAAAACGATTAATCGAGTTACTCGATTACAAAAATTCCTCGAGGCAAAAATTCTGCCTCGAAGCCTCGTTAAATTCCTATGACGCGCATTATACGCGCAGGGATCTGATTCACACGGACCGCTGTTCAATGTTCAGGAAGCACACCATAGCGTGTGATACATTTTGAATTTAGTCGGCATGATGGAGGAGAGTAAAGATGTCCATAAACGGCAGAGAATGTCTAAAGTTTGAGATCATTACATTCTTAAAAAAGAAGAGAACAAGGTGCAATGTGTCTACTGCAAAGTAGACCTGGCACTCCACAGCAGTACGACTTCAATGGTAACGTTTACTAAGCCTACATTGATGTTCGCTGATTTTAATCCCATACTGTATTTGTAGCGATGTCGTGATGCGGTTTGACTAGATATGATGTTTAGCTTTGATGTTTTTAAGTAGTAAACATATTCACGTTCAATTGCAAGAGAGAGTAGCCTAAAAAAAGAACCCCTTCACACACACACACACATGCACACACACAAGCATGCACCCTCGTCTCTCTCTCGCGCGCCAGTCAGCCCAATCGCGGCAATGCATCACATATGCTTAAACTTTTATGTAGCCACGCAACAATAATTTCAGCATGCATTCACTGTATACACCTGGACGTGATGTTGTGACGCAATTTTCCGAACGGATGCTTCACCTAAAATGCACCGCAATGCAAGTGATACAAGCCAAATGCAGCGTTCTATTGACAATGAATGTATGTATTTCTGCCGTACCAAACTGCAAAGAAGCAACCTAGAGGTTGCTAGGTTACTATAGCAAATAGGTTCACCCCAGAAATGATATATTATTTGTTAGTAGCCTAATGGTAAATGCTGCAGGTGTAGAAATCTACATAAAACAGATATTTACTTTGATGTTGTGCATATTAATAAATTAAATTGCTTTTTCTCTTCATTTTCGTTATGCATTATTTGTTTTGGTTGAATAAAAACACCCAAACAATTTTTTATCCGATTAATCGATTAAGTGCTAGATTAATCGATTACAAAAAGAATCGATAGCTGCAGCCCTAGTTGTCGTCTTTTCAGTTAGTACATTCTTGTTGTGTAAATGTGCCCTAATACGTCAGCACTTTTTACTAATTCCCTCATTTTACTAAATCATGTGCATGATATAATAATTAAATGGATTCAATTAAAACAAGGGAACGTATTAGTACAACATGGCCACAATTTACTAAAGCGAGGAGAACAAATGAAGTCGTGGGAATTAATTCATAAATCGTGGCCACAATATATTTGTGTGCTGCATACTACGATGTACTGCAGCTTAGTTTTATTTTAAAGCATATGAAGTTACGTAATAAGAGGTTTGCACCTTCCATGCTGAATCAATAAACCTTATCAGGCTGTTAATGAGCCCACAGGGAACTGAATTTAACTGCACTAACCTGTAGAAGCACAAATGAAAGGTTTTAAAAGCCAGGGAAATATGTCCTGGCCAGTTGCATAAACTACTTACACTAGTCTTACAAGTTTGTCATCTATTTTGTGATTGGTCACAACGTTTTTTAAATACAAGTCCCTTAAACAAGTAGATTGGGCTCATTTAAACCCATAAGTAAGTAAGACTGGTTACCTCTTGACTAACTGCTAGTTGGTCAAACTAGTTCTTAAGACTCAACATAGTGACTGTGTTTACGCAACCAGTATGAAGTTTGTGCAAATCCTGGGTTTTCGGTACCATTAAAGAGGCTTGGCGTTTAGCAGTGTTCATCTCCATAGTAACTTACGCTCCACGGCTAACCTGCTCCAGGGCAGGTTATGTTCTGGATAAGAGAGCTCAAACTGAAATTGGACCAATCAGCTGTGAGCAAAGTGACAAACCTCTGATGCAATAAAGTCACTCCCCCTTTTTCTACTCCAAATTAAAGGTCACTACATAGCAAATGTTTTTTAAAGACTTAAGCGTCTGGCTTTTAACAATGCTTATTTATAATAATAAAAATGTTGGTTTATTTATCATTTATGTAATTATTATACCCTTAATCAATTACACATGTATAATTTTAGTTAATCAATCATTAATAGGCACTTGGTTAAAATTAATATAAATAGCCTATATAAAGGTCATACAAATAAGCTTTAAAATCAATAAATAAAGCTATACAAATTACTACATGTGAGCTTAAATGTTCAATTCTCTCTATATATCAACTAAACTAACTTAATAACTTTTACTTGCATTGACGTAGTAAGATTTTTCTTTAAGTGGTCCTCTTTTATAGACAGCTCTTTTCTTCTTCCTGTGTAAATTAGTTTAAATTCGTAATATTTTTCAATCATGTCATATTCTGCAGAAGAGAGAAATGAATCTCACTGCTTCTCTCGCGAGAAGTGAATCTCAGTTTCCTTGATCCACAGCAGGTGATTGGCTGTTCACTGCTGATGTCACAGCTAAACTCCTAAACTCAGGATCAAAGCCTGAGTTGACAGAGAAAGCGGATGATCAGTATCATGGGACCAACAAAGCCTGAATTGATTGGTTTGGTTTTTTCAACTCGAAACTAATCCTGTAACCCTGAGTTTGTTAAACTACCATCATGGTACAGGCCTCAGGTCACATTTCATGGCAAAAATAAATAAATAAAAATATTTGTAAACACATTTACCCCAAAAATTCTAAACCCATCATAATGTGTCCAGTGTCCACACATTTGTACTGTTTACACATTTTTACGGTTAACACATTTGTAATGTTTACACATTTTCAAAATACCAGCGTTACGTTATTCTTCTGACATCTGGAATAAAACCTGAAGGAAAATTGACAGCTCATTCAGTCAAACTGACGGATAAGTAGTGTTATAGTTAAGACTGTTATAGCGTGTGCCGAGACCAAGACAAGACCAAGATAGGGCGTTCATTTAACATTAAAACATTAACATTATTGAACAGTCACGGAATCCTTTATTCAACCAATTTGTTCAAAGCAGCTGATTCATTTAAAGGTGCCCTAGAATGATTTGAAACAACATTTTAAAGGTCCCGTTTTTCCTGTTTTTTTTTTTTAGCTTTGATTGTGTTTACAGTGTGCAATATAACATGTGTTCATGTTTCGCGTGTAAAAAAACACAGTATCTTTCACACAATTTACTTATCTGTATACCGCTGTTTTCACTCTCCTAAAAACGGGCTGATGACTTCCTTGTTCTATGAAGTCCCTCCTTCAGAAATACGTAACGAGTTCTGATTGTGCCAGCAGTTCCCGTGTTGTGTGATCATAGGTTGTGATTCGACAGCAGCTTAGCGCACGTTGCCCGGTAAGGTCACGCCTCTTACCAGAGATGCATGCGCTCAATGTTCGAGTGACGTTATTAAAGAAGGAAGTAGAGGGATGTAGTCCTAATCGGCTGTTCGCTGTAGGCTTTGAAAGGGGACTTCTGTTAAATAAAATATCTCGCTTGGCATTGAACTTTGAGCTTTATAATTTATATTTATAACTAGCATATAGCATTAAATATACACATCAGCAGTCACAACTTTAGCATTGTAAAAACATTTTAATTATTGTAATGTGATTTTACAATGATAGCTTCTTCACTTTGAATCACAAACTGAACTGTGTAGCGCTTAAATATGTTGTTTGTACAGTTTGAGTTAGACAGTAGAGTACTGATTTAAAAGTCGATTTATTTAGCCATGTAGTTATGTAAACTACTTGGATTATCCTATTGTTACTGTACTAGCATCTTGCGTTGGATCTAGACAACAACGGTGATATTATCGTTAATGTTGTCTCTCTAAGAAACTTTCAATTTAATCAGAAATTGTTTAGACAGTCAAGAAGTGGATAAAATCACTTACTGCTCGCAGGAATATGGTTGGAATTGCCTCTTTCTTCAGTGTCAGACGCTGAGCAAAGCCTGTTTGATATTGTCCCAGGTTTGTAAAACCTGTCCGTGGTGAAATGGGCTGAGCAAACGAACAACTTTGAATTAAATTGTTGCGGTATCCGATTATAAATAAACATCAACCATGCCTGTTGACATGTTTTTTATCTGTGGGAAGAGTATGAAACGTCTTCACATCCCCTGCACAGCCTGGAGCATAACATTTGTTTCCATGATCTGCCATGCTCGCTATCCTCGCATGACGCTTGTTTACCTGCAGAAATGATTCGGCTGCGCAGTGAACATGTGCTGGCATATGCAAATGTTGGGGGGGCGTACATATTAATGATCCCGACGATTGCATCATTCTCGGTGTTACGTTGAGATTTGCCTATTTTCCGTGGTGTTTTTCACAAACGAGATTTAAATATGAAGGAGGAGGCAATGGTGTTTGAGACTCACTGTATGTGATTTACATGTACTGAACTTGTGCTGAACCAATGGCAAGGTTAATTAAATTTTTCATTCTAGGGCACCTTTAATAACGAAACGTTGCCGAATTAGCAAAGACATTTTAATTATTTTTTTTTTCAAATTAACAACTTGTTTATTGAACGTTTGTAGAAATCAGTATAATTTGCAATCACGCTTATATTCATGAAAACAGCACTCTTGCGATATTGCTTAAATTGTTTTTTTTTGTGGGCATTTATATTATTTTTGGGCAATTTTGAGACAATGCTGCATTGATTTTGAACCCGGCAGCACAGCAATACAAGAAATCACATTATAAAGAAGTTATTGATTGTAAGTTTTACATCAAATCGCATTAATGATGTTAAATCAGACAATGCACCGGCAATTTAGTGATATCCTTGCAGTTGTGGTCTTGAGATAAGATCCTGAGACCAAGACAAGACCGAGGAGAAATGCAGTCGAGACTGAGACAAGACCAAGACCTTCAAAAAATGGTCTTAAGACCGGTCTCGAGTACTACAACACTACAGATAAGGATTATTTGTAGTGCAACCTGGCCAGTTGGAATTATTCGTTCTTTTGAGTGGAAGTTTCCCAAACTGGAAATGCCTCCCATAATTGAAAACACAGTAGCCTTATCAGGAGGACAAGACATAATGTTGTAAATTGAACGTATTGTTATTATATGGTGGGGGTGAAATATTGCTTAAGTACATGTTATTGACAGGTTTTGTGAGATCCATCCACTAGTTGAGAGGTGTTGAATTGATATGTCATGACAAGCTCTCAATGTATTGAACGTCTCGCATCTGTTCCACACATCACAGGCCTTTATGTGCAAACAACAGCAAGCCTGACATGATGTTAGATGATTTGTTTGAGCCCTTTCAAGCAGTAGCCAAAGCATTTGTTAAGCATTAATGTGAACAAGACGTGACTGTTGGTTTCCAGGAAGTGATCATGTAAGAGACTATTCTCTGCTTTCATGCTGTGTGACCATAAAACTTCCAGGAAGTGCTGCAACATTTGTTTGAAGCCTGTTAGAGGCAATTTATTGGCACACAGGGGGCTGATTATGGGTTTTGAGGCACCAAACCACCTGAAGTCACGTTCTGTTTTTTCACACACGGCAAAAATACAAGGCATCACCTTAATCTTAATGTCATGTTATGTGGCATCATTAGAGATGATGTGAAACAGGAATGTCACATAAGCATAACATCATGCTTGTTCCCTTTAAGGAGTCATTATATTACCATGGCTTTGTTACAAGCCTCTGTTTTAAAGGAAGTACTTGTACAGTAGCTCAACACCCTGAGAATGAGACCGGAGATGGTATAATTTTGCCTTATCCTTTTTTTAATTCAAGTTTAAAAACATTTGTTTCTAGAATATATGCTTCATTTATATGCTTCGAATGTGGTTCTTGGTGGTTATTTAAGATGGTAATTTGAAATAAAATGCTTTCACTTTTCAGATGTGATGAACTGAAAGTGACCGTGCTTGTTTAACTTGCCTGGTGTTTGGCACTCATCCTTCCACAAGTGAAGTATTTATTTTATGTGATTGAATCAAAGTGAAAGAATGTCGAAAATGGCCTCCTTTTGTGCTTTTGTAAGAATCTCCATGTGACCTGGAGAGTTTTTTAAATGACACAGACACTTGTGCATTTATGAAACTCATAAGTCAAGAGATGCAGTTGACACTGAGTTTTTGTCTTAAAATAGTCTGTGAATAAATGTGGGTTGCTAAATCTATATTTGCACATCAGTCACATGACACGCTTAGCAATGTATTCCATCCTGTTTTTGTGTTCAGCCTGAAGCCCAGTGACTCAGTGTGAAACCCTGTTAATGCCAAATTAGGTCCTCCCTCGAAATCCGGTCTCTATTAGGGACCCAAATGATCCCTCATCCCTCCCTCGCACTGTGTAACAAATCCTTCGCTCGCGGGTCAAAATGACCCGAAGCCCTGAAATTATAATTAATTAATTTTGTCCAGAAAGCTTATTTCATTTCATTTTAATGCTATTTTTCAGGGAGATTTTTTTTAACCTTTTAAATTACTATTTTATCAATAAATAAATAATAATTTAAGCACATTATTTCAACTTAAATTCAAAATAACACAATTTAATTCACCCTTCGCCGCAAGTTTGATTGGCAGGTGATCTGACCAATCACATTGCCGAATCTGCTGTTTTGTCCGACAAAGCAGTCAGGAGAGTTAGTAGATTAACGTCGGTGGACTTGAACTTGGAAAAACAGTGTGTACTGACGTCTTTCCACGGTTGAAACATTTCTTTTAGTGTTCATTCATGTTTATTCCATGCTTCTCAATGAACTAGAAGGAAGAGATAATCGGTACACGAGCAGCTTTAACTGAGGCGATACAGCGATCACGGCACATTGAAGAGCCACAAAACGCTATTTATTGTTTAAATGTCTTTAAAAAATTACCATTTCAAAGTTGAGACTTTGTTTCATATCAAAAGTAACTTGCTCTGTCCTGTCTGTTGTGTTGTCATGTCCTCTTTGCTCCGTGATGTGTTTTCTCTACGTGAGAACGTGTGTGTGGTGTGAGAGCGCCATGGCTTGTCGGACATAGCAACAGTAACTAAAGGGGGCGGGTCTTTGTGAACGGTCAATTCAGCTCAAAATGAGCGTTTTTGCCAACCTTTTGTGGGGAAAAATTATTTCATGACTCTTGCCGCCACTAGATGGGCTTAGCGGGAAATTGGCTTTTAGGCTGGGTCCTAAAGTCAGTTGTTCTTTTGTATGCATTCAGAGACACATGTAGGCATTATAAAATATTTTTTGGTAAAGTTTTAGCATTTGAATTTTTTGCATTTTTAGGTGTTTCTATTTGTACTGAAGCATTCCTCACATTCCATTTATTCCTAAGGGGGTCAAAATGACCCGGGAAAGGAAGGATTTGTTACTTTTTTATTATTATTTCAACAACAAAACTCCTCAAATCCAGTTAATTTGTGTAATTGTGGTTCAAGTATGACAAAAGTCACCACTCCGAAGAACACTTTTTTTTAATGTAATTTTTAAAAATTAAAATCAATTTGTCATTACACCGGTAGAGCTGTCAAATTATCCGAAAAACAAAATAATATTTTTTATTACTTAAACAGTACTAATGTTCAATTTTTGATTTAAAGGGCATCATTTCAATTAGGGGAAAAAAGTTTTTGGGTTGTCTAGGACAATATTAATGCACCGCATTAAAATGTTTATTCAAAGCATTATGAAATTCTTTAAAGTGGTCTTTAAAAAAGCATATAACGTTTAAACTAATGTTTATAAATCAATTACGAACAAAACAGCATCATGTATTTCATCATATTTTAATACATAGAGCCGAAGCGTCGATCACACGGATTACTTCTTGCATTTAAAAACATGAGATGCAGTGGAATGGAAAAAACCCCACAAAGTCTTGAGACATGTTTTATAAAAGTTGTATTCTTTTAACTTTACATGGCTTTCCAAACATGCGGCTATCTTGTGCAATGGTCGGAGATGTCTTTCTAGCACTTAGCATAGAAAACAACGGAAAAGCAGCGCAGAAAATACATTGTGTGAAAAGTAAAAAAGTAACCAAGATCTTCTCTGCATGGAGCTTCTCTATTCTTGCAATGTTTTGAATGAACAGCACTGCAGTGCCACATCTAATGGGTTAAACTGAATAGGCTAACAAAAACATTAAAATGCAACAACTCTCAATATCATTGCATCTCCTGCACCACTGATAACCTTTACATTTACATTTATGCATTTAGCAGACGCTTTTATCCAAAGCGACTTACAACTTGGGGGTACATGAAGCGATTGGTCATGAAGAGTCGAGAAGCGCAATAAGAGCCTGAAATCCTGAGACCGTGTACATTGCTCAGTGTAGCACAGGCTAGAGTATGGAGGGAAGAAGGAAGAGAAAGATGAAAGGAAAGGGTTTTTTTTTTATGAGGTTAAGTGCTCACGGAAGAGCTGAGTTTTAATTTGACTTTTGAATGATGTCAATGATTCTGCGTTTCGGATAGTGTTGGGAAGATCGTTCCACCAGCTGGGAACGTTGAATGAAAAAAAGCTGATGCACACCTATAATTCAAATGCACTGTTTTTCCATTAGAATGTGGAATTTATTTTAAATTCAATGAATATTCAATATTCAAAATTAAAAAAATGCTGGTGTGAATTTGCTTTGTTTGCTAGCCTAAAATAGTTTTGTGACATATATTAACATTCATACTGCTGTCTCATTATGTGAACTCTGGGTTGACATGGGGTTAAACTTTGCAATACTTTGTTTCCTGTTGAAAGTTGTGGAACTTGATTAACATTCAGAGAAAACACATTCAGAGTCAGACCATAAAATATGTAACGTTATTGTTCAGGCTCTCGTCCCTGGAATTTAGTCTTTCGAATCTGAATCTTTCGTTTTCTTGTAAATTTATGCATTTGAATATGCATACTGTATTATTTAATATACACTATATTGCCAAAAGTATTGGGACATCCCTCCAAATCATTAAATTCAGGTGTTCCAATCACTTCCATGGCCACAGGTGTATAAAATCAAGCGTCTAGGCATGCAGACGCTAATACAAACATTTGTGAAAGAATGGGTCGCTCTCAGGAGCTCAGTGAACTCAAGCATGGTACCGTGATAGAATGACACCTGTGCAATTCCATTCCATGCAAGTCCATTCATGAAATTTCCTCACTACAAAATATTCCAAGGTCAACTGTTAGTGTTATAATAACAATGTGGAAGCAATTGGGAACAACAGCAACTCCGCCACGAAGTTGTAGATCATGTAAAATCACAGAGCGGGGTCACAGTGCTCAGAAGTCAGCAATTTTTCATGTGGCCTTCAGATTAGCTCAAGAACAGTGCGTAGAGCTTCATGGAAGGGGTTTCCATGGCTGAGCAGCTCATCCAAGCCTTACATCACCAAGTGCAATGCAAAGCGTCAGATGCAGTGGGGTAAAGCACGCCGCCACTGGACTCTAGAGCAGTGGAGACGTGTCCTCTGGAGTGACCAATCACGCTTCTCTGTCTTGCAATTCGAGGGACGAGTCTGGGTTTGGCGGTTGCCAGGAGAAAGGTACTTGCCTGACTGCATTGTGTCAAGTGTAAAGTTTGGTGGAGGGGGGATTATGGTGTGGGGTTGTTTTGCAGGGGTTGAGCTTGGCCCCTTAGTTCCAGTGAAAGGAACTCTTAATGCTTCAGCATACCAAGACATTTTGGACAATTTCATGCTCCCAACTTTGTGGGAACAGTTTGGGGACGGCCCCTTCTTGTTCCAACATGACTGCGCACCAGTGCACAAAGCGTCGGTCCATAAAGACATGGATGAGCGAGTTTGGTGTGGAAGAACTTGACTGGCCTGGACAGAGTCCTGACCTCAACCCGATAGAACACCTTTGGGATGAATTAGAGCCGAGACTGCGAGCCAGGCCTTCTCGTCCAACATCAGTGCCTGACCTCACAAATGCGCTTCTAGAAAAATGGTCAAAAATTCCCATAAGCACATTCCTAAACCTTGTGGAAAGCCTTCAAGCCAGAAGAGTTGAAGCTGTTATAGCTGCAAAGGGTGGGACAACTCCATATTAAACCATACGGCTTAAGAATGGGATGTCATTAAAATTCATGTGCTTGTCTAGGCACTGGCAGGCGTCCCAAAACTTTTGGATATATAATACCAGATGAGTTTCAATTTCATAAATATCCAGAAGAATATTTGTACCAGAAAGACTGCATTTTACGAATATGCTTTTGAAAATCGTTTACAAAGTTTGATGTTGAAATTCATTAATTTCCCATTTCCTTATCACCACTAGTTTCACGTATACAATATATCAACTTTTATCGTTTCTATTCTATTCTTGCTCAAGCAGAACTGCTGTGGGGTTTTGCGTTGTGGCCAAGCTGCTATGATATGTGGTTTCTAGATATGACAGGGCCCTCCTTCAATGTAAGCTTATAGGTTTTTTTTTGTATTCTTATTTGTAACTTTTATGCTTTAAAAAAACAAACAAAACCTTTTATGTAGTTTGTAATAAAGCTGTTTGTGAAATGTAAAAAGTCTGCAAAGTTTCAAAGATCCAAGTGCACAATAAATGTTGAGAGTTATTGTCTCCTAAAAGAAAGAACTGAGCTGATACAAGTCGCCAGTCGTCATTGACCCTCGAACACTGTAGTTGTAGCTGAAACTGGAAGAGTTTGGTAGTGTGTCGACATGTTGAGAAGACACTGTTTTCTGCGCTGCAAAAGCAAATCCATATTGCATGAGGATTCGCGCTGGAATTGATTTGGTCAAACCGAGGGCATTGTTACTCTTCGTATCGCAGTGTATCAAGTGCTGAGGTAGATCCAGAGCTAAAATTCAGATATGGTAATGTTTTCTGACACGAGCTGTAAGCAGTAGATCGATCACAACAGACTGAGCCATCTGACCAATCAGAGCAGATTAAGTTCTCGGAAAGGAGGGGTTTAGAGAGACTGAATCCTTTACTGAAGCGTTTCAGACACTGAGAGAAAACAGCTGATGCTGCAATGTATATTATGAGCAAATTAAAGTGATTTTTGACTTTGGATGCATGTAAACCTGCTGTAGGAGACTCCAAAACACAATTGGGCACTTTAAAATAGCATAATAGGGGCATATTAAAAAAGTAATAATACACAAGCTGCCTGATTTGAGATATCTTTCATAAAGCTTGTAGCATTAATGGTGCTAGATGAGATTTACACACCAAAATTAATGTTCAGAGTTTGTTTAGACACTCTTTTAGTCAGCCCGTGAATTGTTGACTTTTGTCACTCTTTCTGTTTGAAATCCCTTTCTAAACACTCTTGTCTATGCAGGTCATCCAGCAGGCTCCAGGCCTCTCCCATCACAATGTCCAACCAGCCAGACTCTGTCAATCCCAGCCACACTCTGTTCGACCGCTTTGTCCAGGCACAGACGTGTAAAGAGACACAGCAGAACTTCACTGAGCTCTGTCGCCACCTGGAGGTCGACCCCAGGGACTACAAGTACTTCTACAGCAAACTAAAGGACAAACTCAACTACTGGAAGGCCAAAGAGCTCTGGCAGAAGATTGACAAGAGAGGTGCCCATCCGGACTATGAACAGGGCAAGGCATGTCAGCAAAACAAGGTACCATAAATAACCTGAATAATGTCAGATTTTCCATCTATGAAGTGGTTTAACGCTGGGAAAAGAAACCCAAACATGCACTCTTTCTCTCTCTGTGTGTGTCAGTGTTTAGTGTTGGGTGCGGGTCCCTGTGGTTTCAGGACAGCGATCGAGTTGGCCCTACTGGGCGCTCAGGTAGTTGTGCTGGAAAAAAGAACCTCTTTCACCAGAAATAACGTCCTGCATCTGTGGCCCTACACCATTAAAGACCTCCTAAACCTCGGTGCAAAGAAATTCTATGGAAAATTCTGCAGCGGCGCCATTCATCACATAAGTGAGAATCTATATACGCTACAGTATAGTGTTCTATTTGTTGAATAGCTTTTTGTTTTCATCACCACTTCCACAATTACTTCCATAAAGCAATGTTTGAAGTCTGTACGATTATTTTTATGTAAGAAAGCAGTGTCTTATGCTCACCAAGCTTGCATTTGTTTGATCAAAAATATGGTACAAAACAGTAATATTGTTAAACATTATTAGAATTTTAAATAACTCTAAAGTAATTAATTCCTGTGATGCAAAGCTGAATTTTCAGCATCCTCTTCTGTCAAATGATCCTTCAGAAATCATTCTAATATGATGATTTGCTGCTTAAGAAACATTTCTTATTATTGTCAATGTTGAAAACGCTTGTGCTGCTTAATATTTTTGTGGAAATTGTGATACATTTTTGGTTTCTTTGATAAATAGAAAGCATTTATTTAACCCTTCTCCGGCCTTGGTTTGGGAATTACACTCAGGGTCTTTGGGGTCTCCACAGACCCCAGGCAACAAAATGTGATTTTGTAACAAAACAATTATTTATTTATTTTTAACAAATGTAATTTTACTCTGTTTATTAATGTTTTACTCAACATCTGTGCAGTTTTTGTAGTATTTATAATAATTTTTACATTTATATAAATAAATAATGGATTTTCACATAAAATCAGTATATGTAAAATTCACTTTATAAAAGACCCAAATTTCTAACTTTCTTTCGTTGGGATCACATAGATAATTTGACCTGGTTTAGTGTAAGATTTTTGCCCATCTTTTGGAAAATACATCTTTAAAATAGAAAAATAACTTTTACCAGTAAATGGCTGCAGAGCTCCACTATTTGCTATGTGCTATTTGACTGACTGAAAGACGTCTTTTCACAAGTATTTTTCAGTTGGATTCATATCTAAATGTTATGAAATCACATTTATAACAATTAAAATGAATTAATTTAGTCAAAGTTTAGCAGTCTTTTGTACTGTAAAAATCATTTTTTCAATGATGTTACATTATGATTAGAATCAAACTTGAACAAGAGAAAAGTTGGAGTCTTAGAGTTTATCATTTGTTTCAAACATCTGATTTTCTTGTTATTCTACAAATTTAATCTACACTTCAGTTACTAACTGTAACAGAACAAAAATTAACAGAAATTAACAGTTATATTACATATTGAGTAAAAAATACACAACAAGAACATCAAAATGCAATGAACTGAACAGCAATAACAAATGTATTCGTGTGTGTGTGTGTGTGTGTGTGTGTGTGTGTGTGTGTGTGTGTGTGTGTGTGTGTGTGTGTGTGTGTGTGTGTGTGTGTGTGTGTGTGTGTGTGTGTGTGTGTGTGTGTGTGTGTGTGTGTGTGTGTGTGTGTGTGTGTGTGTGTGTGTGTGTGTGTGTGTGTGTGTGTGTGTGTGTGTGTGTGTGTGTGTGTGTGTGTGTGTGTGTGTGTGTGTGTGTGTGTGATATCACATGCACACCTAACCCTAACCCAGAGATAGATAAGTCCATACATACCATTCTCATCTCTGTGCGTGCCATAACGCTGTCTGACACACTCGCCGCTAGCCTGGCTTAGCACAAAGACTGGAGGTAAATGGCTCCAGCTAGCCTACTGCTCAATAAGTGACAAAATAACACCAACATTTTCCTATTTACATGTTGTGATGTGTAACATCGTGTACTAAGACCAACGGAAAATGAAAAGCTGCGATTTTCTAGACCGATATGACTAGGAACTCATTCCTCTCATTCCTGCCTAATGATCAAGGAACTTTGTGCCGTACCATGAGTGCAACGGCGCAATGATATTACACAGCGCCTGAATCTGCCATATCGGTCTAGAAAATCGCAACTTTTCATTTTCTGTCGGTCTGAGTACTCGATGTAACTATACACAGAAAATTAAATTAAGCAGTAGGCTAGCTGGAGCCGTTTACCTCCAGTCTTTGTGCTAAGCTAGGCTAGCGGTGTGTGCGTCAGACAGAGTTATTGCACGCACGGAGATGAGAAGGGTATGTATGGACTTATCTAACTGGGGGATACGGTGAATAAGATAAAGTCCCAAAAAGTCTGCGTGTTCCTTTAAAATACTTTTTTTTGTAGCAATACAAATGTCTTTACTGTCACTTTTGATCAATGTTATGCGTCCTTGCTGAATAGGTTCTTGTCTTATCACTGAAAATGCACATGTATTCACTTTTATTCAGGTGTAGTAATGAGGTCTGTGTTTCTCTATAGGTATCCGTCAGCTGCAGTTGATTCTACTGAAGCTGGCCCTGATTTTGGGGGTGGAGGTGCACACAGGCGTGACCTTTGAAGGTCTGCTTGAACCATCAGGATCCACAGGTACAAACCAGCTCTAAGTTGTTGTCACAGGTAGTCGAAAGTTCTGCAGTCATGTAGTAGAAAAATAATGTTTATCCTAGGGCTGGGCGATAAAACGATAACGATATGTATCGCGATAGACACGTAATTGATATCAATAAAAAATGCTTTCGATAAAACGTTCGATAATTAATTTTTGGTTGCATGATCAAGTTTGGTTGCATGATCAAAGGCACTCGCTCTCTGATAACCAAGCGACGTAAGGAGTGACAGGCTAACAGCCAATCATGTAACTATCTATTTGGTTGCGCCATATCATTGTCTCGTGTTGGATTAATTCTTCAGTAAACAGAACCGGCGTGGAATGATAAGTGGAAAATGAGCACCGCAGCGAGCGAGGAAATTGTTGATAAAACAGGAAAACAAGTCAGCTCGCCAGTATGGCAGTTTTTTGGATTTTATAAGTCTGACCGTAGTCAGACCACTGTCGTCTGCAAGACTGTCGTCCCCACCAAGACTGGTAATACCACAAACTTGTTTTACTAGCCTTGTTTATACTTTCGTCTGGCTCCGCACCGCGAGCCTCCGCTGGCAGCGCACGCGCCCCTCGTCCGTTTGGGGATGTGTTTATACTCGACGCGCTCGCCGTTCTGCTATTCTTGACTTTGGTTGAATCCGAAATTGCCCCCTAAACCCTTAAAGGTCCCGTTCTTCGTGTTTTTTTGAAGCTTTGATTGTGTTTACAGTGTGCAATATAACATGTGTTCATGTTTCGCGTGTAAAAAAAACCAGTATTTTTAACACAATTTACTTATCTGTATACTGCTGTTTTCACTGTCCTAAAAACGGCTGATGAGTTCCTTTATTCTATGAAGTCCCTCCTTCAGAAATGCGTAACGAGTTCTGATTGTGCCAGCGGTTCCCGTGTTGTGATTTGACCACACCTTAGCGAACGTGGCACGGTTCCTGTGTTGTGATTCGACAGCAGCTTAGCGCACATGGAAAGGTCACGCCTCTTAACGGGAGATATATGCGCTTAATGATCTCTACAGCGTCCCTGGGAAAGCCAAACAAAGGTGATTTGACTCCGGGATGAAAAAAACAGCATCTCGACGACATGGCGACAAACACACTCAAACGCAACAATTCCTTTTCTCCACGCGACACTTCCTCTTCTCCACGTGGGACAGCAACAAGACCACGCCCCCTTTTTTTCGCGTATTCTTGTGGGCGGAGGTTAGTCTGTTCTACTGTTCTACTGACGTCATTAATGAAGGAAGTACCAGGATGTAGTCCAAGCCGGCCGTTCGCTGTAGGCTTTGAAAGGGAACTTCTGTTAAATAAAATATCTCGCTTGGCATTGAACTTTGAGCTTTATAATTTTACAGGTATTATTTATGCTCTAACAGCAACATTACACACTAACTAAAGTTTGAACAGTGGGATCACGAAGAACGGGACCTTTAATCACTATTCCATACTTTAATCCACTAATACAGTTCACCTGAAGGAGTTAAGTGAGCGAATTCGGACAGTAGTTCTGTGTACATCAGCTGTAAACTTGTTATTGCGGTGCAAAATGGGATAGAATGAGTGCACTCGATAACGTCCACTATCGTTTTGGACACCACTACAAATGGCTGTCCCCTCAAATAGTGCCCTATTTAAGGGTATAGGGGGCGATTTCGGATTCAGCCTTTGAAACTACATGGAGAGGTAACGTTGCTCTGCATCAGTGCCTTTTGACAAAGCATCTAAACGGTAACCATTACAAAGAAATAACGGAGGCACTGCGCCTTAATGTTAAGTGTTCATTCAGACTTGTGTTTATATTTTAATTATTTGAGTGTTTTCCATGGTTGTGTTGCCATTTCTGCCTTTATAACTGAGGGGATTATAATCAGAGGAAGGTTACGTTTAAAATAAAAATGTTTAAATGTAAAAAATATTTTTCCTGGTCCTTATTTTAAATAGGTCATAAAATATCAATAATTATCGATATCGACTGATATGAAACACTTATATCGTGATACAGTTTTCAGCCATATCGCCCAGCCCTAGTTTGTCCTTTAACTTTTAGCCTCATGTCTCTTTCTCTCTTTATTTCTCTCAGGATGGAGGGCAGATGTGTCTCCTAAGTCCCACACAGCTGCAGCTTTTCAGTTTGATGTTTTTATTTCAGCTGGAGGGGGAAGATATGTGCCTGATGGTAAATAAAACATTTACACGGGTGAGTGGATTCCAGAAAATCCACTTTCCCTTTCCATTGGAATTTAATTTGAATATTAAATTAAATGTAAATTAAATATTTAATATATATTTAAAATATATTATTATATATATTATTCAAGTCTCTTTGTACTAAATACTTGGAATATATTATTTTATTTATTTATTTTTTGTTGTCAATAAAGTCAAACAATTCTTTGTACTAAATACTTGGAATATTTAATTTAATTTAATTAATACAAAATGTTTTTAATTTTTGTTTTGTTTTGAAAACCCTCATTATACTATTATTTAGTATCCCTTTATACTAAATACTTGGAATAGTTTATTGTATTATATTATTATATTCAATAAATGTAATTTTTTTTGTGTGTGTGTGTGTGTGTGTCTTCAGGTTTTAAGATAAAGGAGCTCAGGGGAAAGTTGGCCATCGGTATCACTGCAAACTTCGTAAACCGCCATACTAAACAAGAGGCTCAGGTACAGGAAATCAGCGGCGTGGCCCGAATATACAACCAGAAATTCTTTCAAGCACTTCAGTCTGAGATCGGTACACACACATTTATTTGTCATATTTAACTATCTATTGAGGACCACACAGCCCTTCATCTGTCCTGTTGTTTGTTGTGTTTTTCAGGCGTTGATCTAGAGAACATTGTCTACTACAAAGATGATACTCACTATTTTGTGATGACTGCAAAAAAGGCGAGCTTGATAAAAAAAGGAGTTATAAAGCAGGTATGATACACAGTGAGACACACTCATAGAAAAGCTAAACAGAGCCTGGAAACGGTTGAAAAGAGGCCATGATTTTATCAGCAGAAGTGTATGGTGATGCTTCAGGCGTTTCAACTAGTTTCCAGCTCACTACACTTCCAAACACATTTATCAATCATCACACTGTTGTCCAGCTATTCTTGTCCTCTCTCGTCACTGTATTCTCACAGGAATAGCTGCCGACAGTGGCTATTTGTGTTCTGATAGAAATGCAACCTGTATATTGTAGTGCAAATGGAGTACAAATGAAATCATGAAAGACTAACATTAAAACCTCCTTGTCAAAAACTTTCTCGTTCTCAGGACTTCTCTGATGCCGAGCAGCTGCTCGCGTCTGCAAACATCAACCAGGAGGCCCTGCAGGAGTATGCATACGAAGCTGCCGACTTCTCCACAGATCACATGTTGCCTGACATGGAGTTCGTGAAGAACCACGTGGGCCGCCCTGACGTGGCCATGTTTGACTTCACCTCCATGCACAGGGCAGAGAACGCATCTTTGGTGAAGGAGAGGAAAGGGAAGAAACTGCTCATCGGATTGGTGGGAGACTCTCTGGTAGAGGTGTGTTTATTAGCATAGTGTACGAGTAAACAGGATCAGATGACATTTATTATTTATGACAACATTTTGATATGTTTATATTTATATATATTTACTCCATGACCTAACGAACATGGAAAACAGTGATAGATGAACCAATGAGGTTCATTCTCGTGTTACGCAGCACTTTTAAGCTTCCACAAGAACCAATGAGGTTCATTCTTGTGTTACGCAGCACGTTTAAGCTTCCCCAAGAACCAATGAGGTTCATTCTCGTGTTACGCAGCACGTTTGAGCTTCAGCAAGAACCAATGAGGTTCATTCTCGTGTTACGCAGCATGTTTGAGCTTCAGCAAGAACCAATGAGGTTCATTCTCGTGTTACGCAGCACGTTTGAGCTTCAGCAAGAACCAATGAGGTTCATTCTCGTGTTACGCAGCACGTTTGAGCTTCAGCAAGAACCAATGAGGTTCATTCTCGTGTTACGCAGCACGTTTGAGCTTCAGCAAGAACCAATGAGGTTCATTCTCGTGTTACGCAGCATGTTTGAGCTTCAGCAAGAACCAATGAGGTTCATTCTCGTGTTACGCAGCACGTTTGAGCTTCAGCAAGAACCAATGAGGTTCATTCTCATGTTACGCAGCACGTTTGAGCTTCAGCAAGAACCAATGAGGTTCATTCTCGTGTTACGCAGCACTTTTAAGCTTCCACAAGAACCAATGAGGTTCATTCTCGTGTTACGCAGCACGTTTGAGCTTCAGCAAGAACCAATGAGGTTCATTCTCGTGTTACGCAGCACTTTTAAGCTTCCCCAAGAACCAATGAGGTTCATTCTCGTGTTACGCAGCACGTTTGAGCTTCAGCAAGAACCAATGAGGTTCATTCTCGTGTTACGCAGCATGTTTGAGCTTCAGCAAGAACCAATGAGGTTCATTCTCGTGTTACGCAGCACGTTTGAGCTTCAGCAAGAACCAATGAGGTTCATTCTCGTGTTACGCAGCACGTTTGAGCTTCAGCAAGAACCAATGAGGTTCATTCTCGTGTTACGCAGCATGTTTGAGCTTCAGCAAGAACCAATGAGGTTCATTCTCGTGTTACGCAGCACGTTTGAGCTTCAGCAAGAACCAATGAGGCTCATTCTCGTGTTACGCAGCACGTTTGAGCTTCAGCAAGAACCAATGAGGCTCATTCTGGTGTTACGCAGCATGTTTGAGCTTCAGCAAGAACCAATGAGGTTCATTCTCGTGTTACGCAGGACGTTTGACCTTCAGCAAGAACCAATGAGGCTCATTCTCGTGTTACGCAGCACGTTTGAGCTTCAGCAAGAACCAATGAGGCTCATTCTGGTGTTACGCAGCATGTTTGAGCTTCAGCAAGAACCAATGAGGTTCATTCTCGTGTTACGCAGGACGTTTGACCTTCAGCAAGAACCAATGAGGTTCATTCTCGTGTTACGCAGCACGTTTGAGCTTCAGCAAGAACCAATGAGGTTCATTCTCGTGTTACGCAGCACGTTTGAGCTTCAGCAAGAACCAATGAGGCTCATTCTGGTGTTACGCAGCATGTTTGACCTTCAGCAAGAACCAATGAGGTTCATTCTCGTGTTACGCAGCACGTTTGAGCTTCAGCAAGAACCAATGAGGTTTACCACGACTGATGTGTGAGTTGAAAAATGTTTATATTTATATTATTTTATTGCAGCCATTTTGGCCTCTTGGCACTGGCATTGCTCGTGGTTTCCTGGCTGCTTTTGACACGGCGTGGATGGTCAGGAGTTGGGGAAAAGGTATGCCACCCCTGGAGGTGCTGGCGGAGAGGTACAGAGTTTTTGCACCATTTATAATGTTACGAAAGATTTCCATTTCAAATAAATGCTTTTTTAAACTTTGTATTCATCAAAAAATGTCATGGATCATGACAAAAGGATCATGTGACACTGAAGACAGGAGTAATGATGCTGAAAACAGCTTTGCCATGTCAGAAATAAATTATATTTTAAAACAGAAATGTTATTTTAAATTGTAATAATATTTCACAAAAAGCTGTTTTACTGTATTTTTGATCAAATAAAAGCAGCCTGGGTGAGTAGAAACATAAAGTTCTTACCATCCCAAAACTTTGAACGGTAGTGTACAGTATGAATGCCTAAATGATTCAAACTGTGCAGTTGTGCATCATTCTGTGTATGTCTTCTACAGGGAGAGCGTGTATCAATTACTCTCTCAGACAACTCCAGACAACACCAGCAAGAACCACAATGCCTACAGCATAAATCCATCCACGCGTTACCCAAACATCAACCTGTCCTCCATCCAACCCAGACAGGTCAAACACACACTCCTATACGCAAATGCAACCTAGCAATGATTATAAATTAATGAAAGGGTTTTTATCATCAGAGAGTTTTATTTAAGTCTGTTTGTGTTCAATTTAAAGGTCAAGCGTCTGTATGTAGTAGAGGATGATGAGAGTAAACCCAACAAACAGAAGAAGCCCATCTTAAAAAGTAAACCTAAAAAAGGTAAATGCCATACGACAGTTACTTTAACTAATATACTTATAACATTAACTTGTATATACAAACACACACACAGTTTTAATTGAGTATAGGTTAAAAAAAGCACACAAAAAAATTCACAATTCAAAATAAAGTGGGATATCATTGTTTTCAATAATATGGGTCTACTGGTCTATGTCAGGATGACAATGCACAGAAGCACAAACCTTACAGTGAAGCGATTAACTAAATGTGTGTGTTTAGACTCTATCAGACGTCTGGAGGAACTGCTGTCCTGGTGTCAGAAGAACACAACGGGCTATGAGCATGTGAAGGTGAAAGATCTGAGCGAGTCCTGGAGGTCCGGCCTGGCACTCTGCGCTCTCATCCACAACTTCAGACCTGAACTCATGTAAGACCACCTGACCATCAAGAAACCAGAGTATTAGCATAATTAATTAAACGTGCAGAGCCCATTTTTGTTGTGATAAACTGTTGCTAGATACACTACGTTCAACAGTTTGGGTGCAGTAAGATTTTTTTTTTGATAGTCAAAAGTGACAGTTATCAGTAGCCAGGTTTCCATCCAAGGATTTTTTTTGCAAAAAAGGTTTAAAAATGTTTACTGATATAGCTGATGGAAATGCCAATTATCGAGAATTTTTGCAAATGTCGACAATCTTTTTCCGTTTAAGTGTTTAAATTCTATATCGATACATCAAATGTCGCAAAAACAGTTTGTAAACACTTTTTGTCAGTAAATGGGGCTTTAACGCAAATAAATGTGGTGTCACATGACAAAATTAGTGTCCGCATTTGTAGTGTTCCTCCCGTTCAAGCAGTTTCTCTGTATCTATTATATTCATACTATTAAATTGTATATTAAATGATTTTATTACTATTGGTAAGAATAAGACGTGTTGCCTCTCAAACATCATTCATCCTTATTTTTGTCATTTTTAAGTTTTATAAAATGTAATAAAAATAAGAAAAATAATAGCTGCACCTGTTTCTGAATATTGCTTGATCAAGTTAAAGGGGCCTATATTTACATTTACATTTATATTTATGCATTTAGCAGATGCTTTTATCCAAAGCGACTTACAACTTTGGGGGTACATGAAGCGATTGGTCATGAAGAGTCGAGAAGCGCAACAAGAGCCTGAAATCCTGAGACCGTGTACATTGCTCAGTGTAGCACAGGCTAGAGTAGGGAGGGAAGAAGGAAGAGAAAGAGGGAAGGAAAGTTTATTTTTTTTTAATATTTTTTTTATGAGGTTAAGAGCTGAGTTTTAAGTTGACTTTAATATATAGTAAAGTTTTGTTTCAAAATGTCAGCAGCTCGTCAAAAATAAAAATGGGGCGTCTGTCAAACGAAGGAAGGTGTTGGAGTGTCCAATACCGACAAAAAGAAAAGTAAAATAGACAACATTACGTGTATCTGACTCAATAAAAATTAATGCAATAGATCTGAATTCATGGGCAGGATCTGGCTACTTGACAAATGAAAATCACAAATTTTATAAATAGGCTATAATATGTAAATTACTTTTATCTCAAACAAATTAGAAAAAATAAAGAGGGTTGAATCCATAAAAGCTCTAAACGAATTTTAGATTTAAGACGTCAAATATAGATTTTATTTAAAAAATCAAAAAAAGTTAAATATAGGCCTACACAAATAAAGTTTAGGTTACAGCTGCATCTGTCTCTGATACATTTTTTTTTTTTTTTTGCAGTGATTTGATCTTATTAAACTCTGAAACCAGAATGAATAACTTTTTTTGCTTTTAATGATTTGAATAGGCCCTAATGCGTTCTCGGCCACGTCAAAAGGATTACGTTTAAAGATTTTTGTTATATGACCAACATTTTACTGTACCAATCTTTTTTTTCTTTCTAAAATTTAGCGTACAGGACAAATGAGCTGCCCATGGGCTTCATCACATAAATGCAGTCACATGCAGTCCTGTCAGACAAGCGGCCGCTGTGATCTTATTTCATAATTTATTAATAGGCCTATTATTCATGAAAATAGTAAGCAGCAAATTTCAATTGTCTCATTAGGCTACTCTCTGCATTTTACAAATATTTGGGACGCGAAAGATACAATATAATTTGCGATATACCTGAAATTATGGATGGAAGCGACTTGAGGGCAGATTTTAAAGCGATACAACAAAACTTATGCCACAATGCATTTTTTTGGGGATGTCGTCATTACGCACATAATTTAATCAATAAAAGGCCCACTGGATGGAAACTGTTATAAAAGATTGTTTTAATTTTGCATTTGATATATTTTTGCATTTTATAGATATCACAGTTTCCACAAATACATGAAGCAGCACAAATGTTTAACACATTGATGATAATAAGAAACATTTCTTGAGCAGCAAATCATCATATTAGAATGATTTCTGAAGGATCATGTGAAGACTGGAGTGATGCTGAAAATTACACTTTATGTAAATATTTTAACATATAGAAAAGTTATTTTAATTTGCCTTGTTGAGCATTAGAGACTTCTTTCAAAAACGTTAAATAATCTTACCAACCACAAACCAGTTTGAACAATAGTGTATAAATAAATGTAATTACACATACAATAGATGCATTCAAATGATGTGCATGCTGTCCTCTCTTTCAGTGATGTGTCTCGTCTAGATGAATATAATATCACTGCGAACAATAAGCTGGCCTTTGACATCATGGAGAAAGAGTTTGGCATCGCTCCCATCATGCGTGCTGGTGATATGACCACTTGCGGTAAAATCGACCAGCTCTCAATGGTGGTCTACCTCACACAGATACGCAACACTCTCACAGAGAAAGATACACCAGCAGGTAATGATGGCCTGTCTTTGGAGGCATTCATAACTATGAAAATCACTTTTAATGGTTGTCCTAAAATATGTAATAAAACAATTTGTTGCCTTCATGTACGATGCTTTTACATGTACATTTTCAGCTTGGTTTTGTTACGCTCTCCCTTCTAGTGAAATCATTTGAAAAGGAAAGGTAACGTAACATAAACATAAATGACTAAACAATGCCACTGCTCAACTATTTTATTACTATTTTACTATTTTACTCAAGACAGCGTATAAACAAAATCAAATGACATGCCAACCAGGGAAATATTTAACATAGCGTAACACGCATAGTATAAAACATAAAGACACTGTTTTGCTGGCAGGCTCGCAAGTCTGTCATCTCCCCTTTCTTGAACCTTATTGGCGTCGTTTATCTGCTGATTTCAATCAGCTAACTCTCAAATGATGAACGTGCGTCAACCATAGAGGCTAAACCACTGACCATAACAGGTTTCAATACATGATTTGTATCTAGAGAGGCGAAATCTTTTATAATAGCAGTGCTACTGTCTCTTTAAGACCCCTTCCCAGCATGCACTGCTGTGAATGGGCAGTATTCTGCTGTAGTCTGTAGTCTGACAGCAGCGGCTGCAGCAGCAAATGCATTCAGCTGGGGAGATATCAGCTGCTTACTGGCGATTCGGTGGGAGTGGATCTGATTCCAGCCTCGACACGAACTGCTCTATGAGACGGATGAAAAAACGGCATCTGCAGAAGAGGAATCCCAGCCGTTAGGGGGCTTTAGGGAGCTGGATTCAGCGTTTAGTTGTTGGATGCTGTGTTTGGGAGGGGATCTCACACAGATGTGCTCCAGGTTGAGCTGTCACTCACGCAGGCTCTGGATGTGTGTATTCTGGGGAAGGGGGTGGGATCCAATACAGCTCATCTCTAACACGCCACTGCAAAGCGCATATTGAATGTGACGACTCCTATTTGTTCCAGTTTAAAGGGTAGGAGGATATTTTAATCCGTTTAGTTTTTTATTAATGTAATGGTTCTTTTTTTTATTTTAGTTTGCTTCCGTTTTTATGTATTGCCGAAATGATTTGGCGAAATGCATCTAAAAGGCATGGTTAATGTTAGGTTGCTTTGGATTATGAAATAATAGATTGCATTTAAGAGATTATAAATGATGCTTTTCTTGTTCACTCGTGTGTGTGTGTGTGTGTGTGTGTGTGTGTGTAGTTTTTAAACTACCGTACGCAGGTACACACACACACACACACACACACACACACACACACACACACACTCTTAATTAATCACAGTGTTTGCAGTACATTTAATCTTTATTATTTTTTAATAATTTTATTTGACATTTTAATGTATTTGTATTTATTTTATTTATTTTTATTTTATATTTCATGAGTTGAACTACATTTAAAGTACAATGCTTTCAAGGTTTTGCTGCAATATGAAAAGCTTAAATAATAGATCGTGGTAACACTTTACAAGGTTTCATTAGTTAACATTATTAAATGAATTAACTAACATGAACTAATCATTTGTTACAGTATTTATTCATCTTTGTTAATGTAAGTTAATAAAAATACAGGTGTTCATGTTAGTTCACAGCGCAGTTACTAATGTTAAGAAAATACAACGTGTATAAAAACGTATAAATGTTGAAATAAACATTAATTTAGATTAATAAATGCTGTAGATGCATTTAGTTAATGTTAACTACATTAGTAAATTAATAAAACCTCATTGTAAAGTGTTACTGATCATGTTATAGGACAGATTAAAATGTTTAATTTTTTGTTTATACATTTTTAGGGGGGTTTTTTGTATCTAATTTACATTGTAATTGTATATTATTTTCTTTGAAACTTATTTTAATTGATGCACTTGTACTTTACTTTTAGCACTGCGTGAGCAAACATGTGGACCAAATATAAATGTCTTCAAATATAAATGTGGAAATATTTCTGGGAGAAAAATTTCTCCACATCTATTTCTATTTATATGCATCTCACTATTTCCATTCTTCTTATCTTCCTCAGAGCGCTGCAACAGCCTCTCGCCCAACAAAAAGACCCTCTCGCTGTCCAGAGCCCGCTCGGCCGTCTCCTTCCTCAACACGCTCAAGCGCAACTCCCTCCAAAGACACAGGGTATGCAAACACCTGCATGTTATCATGTAAAACAAACCCCCATTTTGTTTACAATGTAGCAGTGGTGCCTGTCAAAGGTCGTCTTTGGTGTATTGGGTTAAATAGAGCATGAAGTCATGTGCAATCTCTGTCGTGACAAACCACAACATTGAGGCAAACACTAAACGCCCCCATTGCACACAGCTGTTGCCAAAGCCAAATAATCCCTAGGTGCCGCCACAATGAGGAAGTTAAACGAGCAAAAGCGAATAATAAAAAGGACAAGGCAAAAGGGATGCTAGTGTTTGCTTGCTGTCTGTTTGCAGTGCAAGATAATGGTGAAATCAGTGTTTATTTTTGTCAAACTGCTGTCGCCCCATTACGTAACCCGAGCTGTAAATGAGATCATGTGACCCGTGTCTCTCAGGACCGACTGGCATCGGAGAAAGGACCAAGAAAGCAAAAGATGAAGGAGAAAGAGGAGGAGGCGGATGTGAAAGAGGAAAAAGTAAGTGTTGAAATCTAGTTCTTTAATTAAATGGTGCAACAGTGTTATTGTGACGCATTAAATGTTATTGCTTGGAGTTAAAAAATATATTTTATTTCTGTGATTTATGGCTGTAAATGCAACAGATGATAGATAGACCTGTAGATACAGTATGGGTGGCTTAATTACGTATCAGCCTTTTAAATAAAAAAAATTCAGGTCAGGATCAGAAATTAAACAGGACTTTGGACAAAAATACCACAGGAAGTGTACAAAAAATGTCTCAGAAAAATGTGGGCAAAAGTGCCCACTGTAGTGAACTTTTTATATTAATTTATTTTTTATACTGTTGTCTGAGGTCAACTTATGATGTTCGCGTGGTTTTCACATTCAAAAACATCATAATGAATAAGTAATAGAATATTTTCTGCCTTAGTTTTGAGGCTCTCTGAAAAACGGTTGGTTTTGATGGGTGTGCCGCACTGAAGACTTGGAAGTAAACGACCACGGCTAGGATTGGATAAGATTTGCATATTTAATGAGCTTCTGCTCCCCTGTCCCCCTCTTTATCAAACAAACACAACTCTCTCATCCACCCACGATTGATTGGAATGTTATTTCTGTATCATTTCGCCCGATCATCAGTGAATATAACCGTGCACGCACACACACACGCGCGCACAAGAAAGGTGATAGCCCGTCTGAAAAACACATAGCCCCAGAACTTTGGGCTTTGCGAGCTGGCGTTGCAAATCCGAGTCTGATCAGGAATGAACCAATAACACCTTCTCCAGCCTTTTGTCTTATGCACGTGAGCTGGAACCGGCATCGTTTAGCTCCATGAGTCGGTGGGCGGGCTTGAGGCGGTGCTTCTGCATCCTATTACGTCAATGGTCGACATATAGTGAGAGCTCTCATTTTCAGGGTCTGGTGTCAATAAAAGCTTTTCTTTGACTAACAAGGACGTTTTCAGCTCTGAAACTGAAACAGGATATTCTTATATCATGATGAACTTTTATATACCAAAGGCTCAAAGGAAGTTGATTTCTCAATTCATCACCCCTTTAAATGTAAGATATATCCAAATCATTGAATTCAGGTGTTCCAATCACTTCCATGGCCACAGGTGTATTGTTGCTGCGTTCCAGTTCGTTTTTATTACGCCCTTCACTCCAAGGTTATTTTCATAAAGAAAACTGAAACGAAGACTATAAAACTATTGGTCAATTTTTTTTCGTAAACTGAAATAAAATGTACAAATCATAATAGATGAAAAACTAAACTAGACGATAACCGTTACTGAAAAACTAACTGAAATAAAATGATAATTGGCAAAAGTAAATCATCGTTTTTGTAATTAATAAGCTCTTTACTGTGGAGGAAAATCTAACCTGTGGCTGTTTAGGGAAATGTCTGTATATGGCGCTTCATGAGCGTGAAGTTGAGACGATTAACTGCTGTCCTGTGATGTGCTCAGTGAAGGGCCGAAACTTTTAACTTGAGCACACTGCTTTTAGAATGCCGTTTCATGCGCGACGAGAGACGCGGATGCAAAAGCTAATACTAGTAGCAAGCAGGGGTGTGGGAAGTGGAGGGTTAATTTACATTTATTAATTTTTAGAATTTAGTAATTTATTTTAAGTGGCCCATTAAAAAGTATTATTTATATGTTGAATTATGATTTTAAAACATAGGCTACATGAGGTCATATTGTGACTGTTGCGATGTGTGCGTAGAAAGAGCGGTAATATTTCCTCCAGTGGAGACCGAGCACCTTTCTGAAGATTACGTTCATTTCTGAAGCGTCTTCCACTCAGCACCGTGCGCTCAAACCAGAATGTGCTTTGTGACATGCTGAATAAATATTGGCCTATCTGAAGTAAATAGCTAGGGCTGTCCCTGACTAAAGTATTTTTTTTTCTTTTTTTAGTAGTTGTTCATTTAAGCCGTTATTGCGGCACCGCCGCCTCCATGTCATTGTCTGTTATAGGCTATTTGCTTGTTATTTATTAAATCCGGGCAATTTGGTTGATAAAACATTGATTAAAATTAAGATACAATTTATACAAAACTAAATTCACTTTAAAGAAAGGCAAACCTTAATGAAGTGTTCAAAATCATTTCTGACCCCCATGTCTTCTGATATATTAAGCATCTCATGTGTCCTGTTCACTTTTCAACGTAAATTAAATAAAAAAATAACATTATAATATTTAAACTGAAACTAAATGAGTATTTTAATGGCTACAAGTATAGTAAGCTACAGTACAGTGAAATATCATGTCAGAGCGGGATTTTACCGGTGAGTTCATGAGTGAAGCTCCGCTTTGCTTTGCTGACATGCTCTGGTAAGGTAGGCAGGTTTTTTGCGTTAGTTTTTATTTCCTGTCGCTGTGCAGGCTCTTTTATTGTATATGACAATACGCATTTATATTTAAAATGCGCATTACGATTGCAAGAAGAATCAACATTGTGAAGAATGTGCAGTCGAATGTCCCGGTGTGTATGCTGTTTAAATGAGTATTCTCATTGATATATTTGTTGTGCTTTCGTGTTTTATAGACTCGATATTGTTTCTTATAAACTCATTTACTACTAATAATATTATCCACGTAGAGACATTTCCCAAAAACGTACTTTAATATGAAATAGTTTGTCTGGAATTTTCATAATTTTTACTTTTATTATTAAGATGTCTGCACAAGAGTTAATTAACTCTACATTAAACTTTGCTGAAATGAAAAATCTTGCTTTGGTCTTCGTTCTGGTAACTCTGCTAAACTATAATTACTAAAACTGAAACTAAATGTATAAAAACTAAACAGAAATGTGTTCACAAAATAAAAACTAAACTAAAACTAGCATGAAACATTTATGAAACGAACTCAAACTAAACTGAAATGTATAGAAAAATTGAAAACGATATTAAAATAAAAACTCAAAACTATATAATACCTCCGTCTCGTTCACTCAGATGTGCGTCATTGCTTAGGTTGCATGAGTGCCCACTACTGGCAGAACCTTTGCAGACAAGAGTTGCTTCACAAAATTATTTAATGCAGCATTCTATATGTATATAGGTTTGTTTCGGTTGTTTTAAATGTTTTTAAAAATATTTAAAATATCATAGAGTTGTTTGTGGTGGGGTAAATTAAACGCGATATGCGGTGACGTCACAATAGTGTTGCATTGTGGTATATGGAGCTGCCTGAACTGTACATATGAAGTAGACTCTCTCCCTCGGTCAAAAACGATATTATTCCATATTCATTACATGTGTAGTATCTTAAACCTTTTCTTATCTCCAGTCTGCGGCGCCTGTGGCACCTGTGTCCTCATCGGAGACGTGTGGCAATGAGCCCTGTTATTTCTGCAAGAAGCATCTGTATGTTCTGGAGAGAGGAAGCGCAGAGGGCAAGTTCTTCCATCGCAGTTGTTTCAGCTGTTATCACTGCGGCTCCACCCTGCGGCAGGGCGGATACACTTTCCTCTCCGACACGGGTAAGCCTAAAGACCCTTAATAGAACGTAAACCTTCATATTTTATTTTATTTTTTATTTTTTGTGCTAATTCGTTCCCTCGTTTTAATTGAACTAAACCAAGAGAACAAATTATTACAATGTGGTCACGTTTAAGTAAAACAAGGGAACAAATTATTACAATTTGTGGCCACTATATACTATTTGTTTTTCTCACAAGTCATGTGCAAGGCAGTTTAGTTTAGTTATGAGGACTGAAACATCTTGATGTTACATAAAATATTACATAAGCTTTTAAAGCTTTTCATAACTTATATAGTGTGGAACCACTGTATTATTAGATTATGATTATTACGACACATGTAAATTACAGTCAACCACCTGTGCACCCCTTCAAAAATGTTAGGCTTCACTACTCAGTTTCAGCCATGGTCCATGATTCTTACATGATCCTGCTTTCCTTACAAGAAAGGTGGGGCTTGTTCAATAATGCATGTGCATCCATGTTACAGCCCTACATATTTACAGCTGTCCCAGAGCATGTTGAATTTGTTGAATTTGATGTGTCTTCAGGGAGATTCTACTGTGAGCAGCACTCAATGCCTGAGGAAGAAGAGGGTGATGAAGGTCACAGTGGCTCACAGGTATGAATCACATCAGAGCTAATGACTCGCTTGATTGCCTGCTATTTGCCGTCGGATCTCTTGTGTGAGGATACTGAGAATGATAATTATTTTTAGTGTCGAAATTGCACTTGAATTGAGGGTGTGGGTAGCGCAGTCTTTTCCATTAGCAAGTGATTGTTCTGCAGTTCATGTACACAAAATTATATATGAAATATATGATTTATTTAGACATGACACCATGGTAATACCCTGGGAATATAGTATTGCAACATTATATTTTCACATTTTCTGAAGAAGGTCCTTGCAAAACTCTAGGCATTGCTGGTGACCATGCAGTTGCTCTTGCAATAGTTTTGTACACATTTTATTATCTATCAGATGAAAATCAGTAGTGAAGTAACTGCACACCTCTCTTAAACAAGAAGCGTGATGTAAGGTGTCATTCATGACCATAGTGCAAACTTACAGGTTTGGTTGAGTTCTTATTTGTATGAATTGTATTATTCAAGTTTTATATATGTTAAAATGGTTTGATAGACCGATGGTCTTTTCTTCTTTGAGATATATTCAGCCATTTTGTTATGACGAGAACTAATGTGGGTCAGCTGCTGCGTCAGGGAAAACATTTCCTTTCCTCTCTTGCTCTTGTGTAAAATAGTGTTTTACGCTGAGTGATTTCTGTCGTGTGTGTGTGTGTGTGTGAGATGAATGCTTGTGGAATTGGATTTTTTTCAGCTTTTCACTTTTTTGTTGCAATAGGCAACCTATTCAGTTACCTAATCTGATGACAAGCAGTTTTAGTACTACTCCTTTTTAAGCAAACATAATACGTAGTAAGCAAATGAAGATGAGAGTGCTTAGCCAACACATAACAGGCATTCTTGTATTAATGTCCCATTTAACGTTGTTTGGGGAAATATATATATATATATATATATATATATATATATATATATATATATATATATATATATATATATATATATATATATATATATATATATATATATATATATATATATATATATATATATATATATATATATATATATATATATATATATATATATATATATATATATATATATATATATATATATATATATATATATATATATATATATATATATATATATATATATATATATATATATATAATATTTTTAGTCAAATTCGAGTAATTTCATTAGGTGTCTGTGTGGAATTTAGCTTGGGGGCGAAAGATTTCCCCACACAGATTTGAACTTGTTGGCAGTTTAACTATAGGGATTGGAATTGTAAACGGTTTAACACATTCCTCTGACTGATTCTGATACCTTAACAGTTTCAATTCAAAATCAATTCGGGTAGTATTTGTAAGGAATACATATTTGGAAAAATAAATTTTGTTTATTGCCAAAAGATGTGATGGTTACTAAATACATTTGAAATGATTCTTACAAAATGTGCTTTACACAGATTTTTTTTAAAAATTAAAATAAGCCTTTAGTCTTTTTAGCAGTTTATCTGCTATTAATAGATGGAGGGATTAATAGATGGATGGTTGGATGAGTGGATGGATGGATGGATGGATGGATTAATAGATGGATGGATGGATGGATTTAATAGATGTATGTATGTATGGATGGATGGATTAATAGATGGATGAGTGAATGAATGGATGGATGGATGTATTAATAGATGGATGGATAGAAGGATTAATAGAAAGATGGATGGATGGATTGGTGGATGGATGGATGAATGGATTTAATTAATGGATGGATGGATAGATGAATAGATGGATGAGTGGATTGATGGATTAATAGATGGATGAGTGGATGGATGGATGAGTGGATGGATGGATAGAAGGATTCATAGAAGGATGGATGGATGGATTAATAGATGGATGGATGGATTAATAGATGGATGAATGGATTAATAGATGGATGAGTGGATGGATTCATAGAAGGATGGATGGATGGGTGGATTTAATTGATGGATGGATGGATGGATTAATAGATGGATGGTTGGATAAGTGGATGGTTGGATGGGTGGGTGGATGGATGGATTAATAGATGGATGAGTGGATGGATGGATAGAGGGATTAATGGATGGATGGATTAATAGATGGATGGATGAATAGTTGGATGGATGGATGGATAGATTTGGAAAGGTAGTCTACATGAATTGAACAAGCTAGTATTTGTGTTCACAAACTTACACAGAATATATCTCAGGCCCAAAATATCACAATAATGTCATGTTTTTCTGTTTTCTAGAATCATGTTGTGAATGGTCATAATGAAGAGGATGATAAGGAGAATACACAACATGGTGAAACTGTAGAGATGGCATCCTCACCTCCACATGTCTCTGTAAGACGGAAGGGCTCATATAAGATATCTGTTGACCCTGACTTTGAAGAATCGAACGAGTGCCCTACTCCCACAGAGCAAGATGACCAAGAGTCACCTGATCTTAAGGAATCTCATGAACCACACAAAGCCTCAGAGCTCAACCCAAGCCAACAAAATAACGGCAGTCCGTCCATTCCAGTGCCGGCCCCTCGAGGTTCCAGAGCTCCGCTGTACCCTCCTCTCCCAAAACCTCGCACTGTCCATAACGTGTTACCTGAACCCTCAAATATCCCAGAGGAAACAGAGCAGAACCCAGAGGAGGCTCATCATGACCTTGCGCCAGACTCCAAACCCAAGCCGTCCCTGCGCAAGCTTCAGCTGAGCGAAGAGGAAAAAGCTGACCTGCTCAGCCAGGATTCGGACTCGGAGACGCCTGCATCGTCTTCGGCTGCCTCCACCTCCTCGTCCTCCAAGCAGCATGAAGCAGGAGACGAGGAGGGATACTGGAGCGGAGGCATCGCTACACGCAAGAGCTTGCAAACTCAGCTTAACCGTCGCTGCGTGAGAAGGAAGAGCGAACCTCCGCCCACCACCCAATCGCAGCACGGAAAGATGCGCTCCAAGTTTTCCCCATGGAATCTGTCTTCACCTCGGCTACAGCAGCGCTTCAGCGTCCTCAGAGTTGCACCTTCAGGTTGGAAGCCCAATTTTTAGTACTTCTTTAGAAATGTCTTTAGGTTAAATTTAGTCGCTGATCTTGGTGTGAATTCCCTCATCAGAACAAGCTCAAACAGACCATTATATATCAGAAGATGATAATGAAGAAGGCGTTGACGATGACGGAGAAGAGGACGAAGAGGATCTTCAAGCAGAAGACCATATTTTGGATTGCAAGGTGGGAATATGTTCATATTAGTTTCATTCTGAGACTCAGTCCATAGCTTATTTGGTCAGAAGACCACATTTCCATCCATACCATATTTTACAAAGAGGAATATAGTTATTTTTGATGATCCTTGATTGCGATGTCCCAAAAGAAAATTTGATGCCATTTCATGAACTAGGGCTGCACGATTTGGGGGGGAAAACATATTAGGACTATATAAAAAAAAATGTATATACATTTTTTACTATTTTAAAAACAAGTATTACTACTGTAATTTTTCACTAAAATAAAAAGAATAAATAAAAAATATTTTTACAGTACAGCTGTAAATTTACTAATATTTATAATAATAATAAAATATATATTATTATTATTTTTTTTTTTTAAATAACAATCATAATTTTTATCCCCAAAAAACATATAATGTGTGTGTAATTTGTAAATGTAATTTTTGGGGGATAAAAAATACAATTGTGATTTTTAAAATGCAGCTAGCTTGTTTGTAAAGTGGCACAATTTGGCCAAAATGTTTGTGATTTTTATATATTAATATGACAATAATAATAATAATAATTATTATTATTATTAAATTGAAGTATTACAAAATAAGATTGTATATTAAAATGACTATAATATATCATATATATTAATATGACTATAAAATAATTATAAAATTAATAATTATTATTATTAATTACAAAACTAGTATTACTACTGTAATTTCTCACTAAAAGAAAAACATTTAAAAAATGTTTTTTACAGTACAGCTGTAAATTTACTAATATTTATAATAATAATTCTTATTATTATCAATTACAAATATAAAGTAATATTTCTCTGTAAATTAAAAACATTGAGTATTTAATAAAATATAATAAATAAAAAAATTACAGTACAGCTGTAAATTTACTAATATTTATAATAATGATAATTATATTTGTTATTATTATTAATAATAATAATAATAATAATAATAATAATAGTAATATTTCAGTCTAAATTAAAAACATTGAGTATTTAATAAAATATAATTAATACATTAATAAATGAAAAATTACAGTACAGCTATAAATGTACTAATATTTATGGCTCTCTTAATTTATTTTCAAACAGTGAAACTTTTATTTTGTTGGAAAAACACTGAATCATGATCATGAGATCATGTTTTTCTGGTAGACTGATTAAAAACCTGTTCTCCCATGAAGCTGTTGACTGTAGGTTTGTGTCATATGTGTTCAGGGGGGCGATTTTGAGATTTCTGAGTCAGAGAAACGTGACCTAAAGAGGATGAAAACCCTGCAGCGGAAAGCAAGAATGAGCGAAATCCAGCGCTTCCACAAAGCTCAGGTGAGCAAGATCAGTCTGCACTGTGTAGATTGTTTCCCATAATGGTCAAAAAACACATGCCGCTTAAAAGAAACATCAGCATCAATTTATATAAAGATGAAAAATAGTGATCTGAATTCCATTCTTACTTGATCTGATACTGTCCTGGTTCTGACGCCCACACAGACGATTCAGAGACGGCTGGATGAGATAGAAGTGACCTTTAAAGATCTGGAGGAGAAAGGAGTGGAGCTGGAGAGAGCTTTGAGAGGAGAGGCTGGTATGACATCTCATCCATCTACATACGCCGCTAATGATTTCACTTCAGCATATTATACAGCAGTCAGACTGTGTGTGCGCTGAAATCCTCACTGAAACCCAGTGAACTTGTTAACCCTGATAGCACTTGTACGTCACAAGACGTCTATTAAATGTGTACATCTAGATTATGTTATACTGGCTGTTATAAAATCATTTTCATGATGGATTTATTCAAACATACTGTATATTAAATATTGAAGAACAGGTTAATATAAAATATGTAATATATGTAATATAGTGAATATATATTTCACAACTATCCAGCAACTAAATATCGAGTTATGGTAATTGAATGGCTTTTCTGAGGTAAATGTAATTTTATGTGAAATTGTTTGTAAATTGACAGAATTTGAAAGCTAAAGGCCTGTACACCCCGGGACAATTTTCGCACACGCTTATCACCAGCGTTTTTAGAGGCGTTTATTGACGCGTCTTTGTGTTCACACCCAAGCGATTTTCACTGGCGATGCGCTGAGTGAACGTGCAAATTCAGTAGATGGCGCTCCCGGTACACAAGGTGCTGCTGCGCCACCTTAAAGCTACACTGTGTGATATTTTCCCCCATCTAGCGGTGAAAGGGTATATGACCATCCAGTAAATTTTAGTTTCTTTTCCTCCCAATTCCGATTTCGTTTTAACTCCTACGGTGGCCGATTTAGTCCAAGATTAACAAGGCTTCCAGTTCGATCCAGCAATCCCCCTCTTAACATTCGCCATCGAGTTGTAACGCGTGTACGGGTGAAAAATACGGATAGCTCACTCAACGCAACTGGAGTCGATGCAAACACGGAGGCGATTGACATCAAACAGCCCGCACTTTATTCCCCGCGGAACCCCCACAAGAGTCCGGCACAAACTCCACTTCCGTCCACAGCATTACCCAACAAAACAAAAATAAATGAATGTTAGCAACAGAAGACAGAAAATAATCCGCACACATGGGAGCTCGAGGCGCAGTGCACACACACACACACACACACACACACATACACAGAACGCAGGCGCTCCAACCGGGGCGAATGCTCTTAAAGGGGCCACACTATTTTCCTACTCGTTACAGAGTGTTAAAACGCGAAAGGCGAAGCTTGAATTTACGGGTATGTCCCTCTTTGGCTAATGTACTTTCAAGATGGAGGGGCAACATGGCGACCCCCATTCGAACCCCTTACCCGTATGTATTTTCAATGGCATATTATAAACTTACGAGAATACTTTATTACTTGAAAGAAGTAAATATACATTAATGAGCACATATATTTTTGAAAGAACTAAGTGTTTTTAGCTAAGAATAAACTAAAAAAGTTACACAGTGTAGCTTTAAGCTTCTGACACTCGCTTGTCACACAGAAGAAGAAGAGAGACAGTTTTTACGTGCTTGCCAAAACCATTCACACACTTTTTGCTAACTGGCAAGCATCATTAGGAGCTCATCTTCTTCTTTGTGTACTTACTTCCTCTTCGTCGTATCAATGTGTGCTCGGCAAGACCGTTTTGTGCTTGAGCGCAACCAAGTCGTGTTTTACTGTAAAATCAGCAGCTCCAGGCACGTGAACAAAAACACACATCTCGTTGGTCGGACAGTTTTTAACGTGCCGCATCAAAACAAAAAAACAAACCCATGGCGTTTGATTTTTTTTTTTATTATGGTTTTATGCCTAGCGTTTTTTGTGCCGGTGTGCACACTCACATTGGCGCCCTGTGTTTATGTAACCCCTCCTGTTCGAACCGCCCGCTCCAAGCGGGACTCAAACCCGGGTCCGCCAGCATGAGAATCAGACGCTCTAACAAGGCTGCAACCCTTAGCATCAGTCGCTAGAGCGTCTCTTGAGATCAGAGGAGTGAGGTTTACTTGCACAGCAACTACTAGCTGGCTTCTGTTACACTCACCCCCCTAACCTAATTCATATCTTCATTACAGACCTCAGTGTGTAATTGTCAATGGTTCTCTCTCTGTTTTCATGATAATGTAAAAGGGTGTAGGGCTGCAACGACGCGTCGAAAATACGTCGACGTGCGTGAAATGCGTCGACGCGTCGGCGGCACATTATTTACGTTCTAGAATGGAACAGAAGATCTAGAATAATGGCAGCTTCTGCTCCCGGGCATAGTGAAAATTATCATTTATCATATAAAGCCAGACCGCGACATTCAAAAGTGTGGGAGTACTTTAAACAGAAGCCGAATAAAACTGTGCTTTGTTCGCTCTGTAACGCCGGTTTCACACTGCACGCGTGCGCGTGGAGAGCGGGAGCTTTCACACTGCAGTCAGTGTTGCCAAGTCCGCTTTTTTCCGCGGAATTGGGCTACTTCTACACTGTTGCCGCGGGCTATGTCTCATGTCCGCGGGTTGAAGCAAAAAACACACATATTTAACCTCCCCGAAACGCGATTGGGCTTGTTTTGGGCTAGTTTTGAGTAACGAATGGGTCTTCTCCGACCCCAGTACGTCTCGTGCTTTTATTTATTATGGGCTGCATATATCTCCTGTATATGCGACCTGGTTCCGCTCTGTCCCAAACACATATGCATAATAACTTGCTGTATATAGGTAGTTTACATGATTAAAGTAACATTACAGTTAAGATATGCCTCTAGCTTTAATCATTTAAATGTGTCTTTGAAGTTTGGGCAAAAACTTCTGGCAGCTTTAGTCGTTGTTTATGCACATGTATCTTCAAAATAGACGACTAGTTATACATTAACACTACGCTGAAAGCTCCTGTATGTGAACCTTTTGCAGATAAATACAAGTGCATTTTCGTTTACTACTGACACAAATCAATAAGTAAATCATACTCGACTACTATAGTAAACAACTTTTCCTAATTAGGCCTACTCTGTATACATTTTATGATGAATAGTATCATTATATATTATGTTTAAAAAGCTTCTTGTGTTCATATATTTCATTATAAAATGGCATACTATGTACACTACCCTTCCTGAAATACAATTAATATTGTCATCATTCATTGATTTCATGTTAAAATAATATACAAATTCACTACCCTCTTTGAAATACAATAATCAGTAAAAAAGAATAATAAGATTAACCTGGAAAAATAATCGTTAGATTAGTCGACTAATCGAAAAAATAATCGTTAGATTAGTCGACAGAAAAAATAATCGTTAGTTGCAGCTCTAAAAGGGTGTTCCTCAAGGTTCTTGTTTAGGCCCTCTTTTATTTTCAATTTTTATTAATGACCTTCCTCAAATGTGCTCTGATAGTCAAATTATCCTGTATGCTGATGATACAGTTATATATTCTTCAAAACTTGATATTAATTTGATTCAATCCTCACTGCAATTCGATTTTAATATTATTCAAAGGTGGTTTACGGATAATGGACTCATACTGAATAAAAGTAAATCATACAGTATCTTATTTTCCCCTTGGTCTGCCCGACATAACCAAGGTAATAGTCTATCATTTCAATTCTCAGATGGCATACTTATGGAGAATGTCTTTGGCTCGATTCCAGCTTCTCCTTTAGGCCTCATATTGACTCTCTAGTGAGAAGAGTAAACTTCAATTTAAGATTATTATATCGTTCAATTAATTGTTTCCCACCACTGATTAGATTAAGACTTATAACTCAGCTATTATTTCCTATTATTGATTATGCTGACTTTGTTTATATGAGTACAACAAAATCATGTCTGAAACCCTTAAATGTTGTCTATAACAGTCTCTGTCGATTTGTGTTGAGATGTCCGTTCCCAACCCATCATTGTTATATGTACCAACAATTTAATCTTTTATCACCTAATGCCAGACGACAGCTACACTGGTTTCAGTTTGTTTATAAATGTATCTTTTTTTTAAGTATCCTCTTTATTTGAAACAATATTTAGTCCCATATAGGTCAACTTATGGCCTGAGACACCTTGATCATCTCTTTTTTTCTGTCCCAAATATATCAAAAGAAATTGGAAGACATGCTTTCAAATTCAAAGCTGCCTTTGATTGGAACAGCTTACCTTGTTCCTTAAGGTTCATCTCCTCCTTTCCACACTTTAAGTCAGCACTGTTAACTTATTTACAATCCTGTGACCAATGTAAATGTTTCCCTAGTATATGACCTGTATTTTTTTTAATATATATTTTTCTTCTTGTATATGTATGTATATTTAGGTTATATATTAGGGGTGTAACGATTCGTTTTAATAACGATTCGATTCGTATCACGATTTGAGGTTGTCGATACGATTCAAGGACGATATTGGTTCATTTAGAACGATACGATCCGAAACGATTCAGTGACTTGAAATCGATTCAGTAACTTTTTAGCCAAAAATTGTGTGACTGAAATAAATATCTGGATACTGGTCAGTGCAGGTGAAGTTTCCTAGATTCCTGTTGTTTCTTGTAAGGGAATCAGGTATCAATTAATTATGGATATAAACAAACAAGTAAACAACAATTAATGGCAAATGCATTCAAATTTTATTTGAATAAAGTGCAACCAACAGTTTAGGTTGAATTAACAGGAAGTTAACCTTTTCTGCTCTCATTTTCAATATTTAATACATTTTCAATAAAAGCACAGTAAGTGCAACCAACATTTCAACAGTAGGTTAACCTGCTTCTTCTGCTTTTGTTATCCAACATATTCATATTACAATATTAATATCAAAAATAAAGTGCAACTAACTTCTCTTCAGGTTTAATTAATAGTAGGTGTACCTGTTACTTTTGCTGTTGTTTTTCAACATTAAAATAATACAAATACAATATTAATATCAAAAATAAAGTGCAACCAACATTTCTTCAGGTTGAATAAACTGGCGAAACCTGCTACTACTCTCAGTTTAAGAAACAAACAATATTTAACAAAAGATAAAATGTAACCAACTACTCTTCAATGACTCTACATATTTCTTTTTCAAAAATATCAACATCAGTGGCGGCTACTGGTCTGTCAGAGAGGGGAAGCTCATTTTCGGCCTACATCATAAAATTGTCTATTTATTTAAAAGTAAATTCTGCCCTACGTTCCTTTTCAAGAAAGTTTCACCCACGACGCTAGCCTAGCCTACTAACGTTATATGAATGAATGAATGAATGAATGAATGAATGAATGAATGAATGAATGAATGAACGATCTAAAAAAAAAATATTAAACTCTGTAAAACTGAAACAAGGAATGTGGTGTATAATTGTGTGAAATGTATGATGAAAATCAAGCACTTTCGCCAAGCAAATATCAAAGAAATAGGTTGCAGCAGTTTTTATTTCGACTGAACTTGAGAAATCCGCGATGGGACTGAGCGCGAATAGCTTCAGTGATTCCTTATAGTACAGAATCGCTGTCAGTCAAAGGGAGATGCAGTCTTTCGACAGACCCTCCAATCATCACGCAGAAGCTCGGAGTCCGGGCCAGCCCACTCCCCATTCACCCCCAGAGACGCTGAGCGTCCGTGGGCGGGACATAATCGCAGCGTTTATCCAATGACCGTCTAGTTTCGAAGCGCTTAAAAAAAAGTTCACAGCAGCCCCATTGAAGTCAATGGACGCTGCGGGAATGTACTGTGACGCTGCGGGAATGTATGAGAAGGAAATCGAGTCAGCCGACCTGCTATATGTAACTGATTCTGAACAAACTCGTCTTTGAGATGAACGTTTTCTAACGCATTTTTAGTCAATAAAATGTTAATACAATAGTACATATTTGACCATTAATTTTGTGACATTATAAGGGAAGCCGAGTTTCCCTTGCAGTCTTAAAAAAATCGCCACTGATTCAACATGATCTGACTGCAGAACACTTCTCTGTGCGTTCACTATGTCGCCAGCAGTACTACAAACTCGCTCTGCTGGCACACTGGTCCCAGGAATGCACAGGTAACATTTAGCAAGGGTTGAAAGTACAGGTAGCTGTTTCTCCTGGTGGCTTGATAATTTCTCGCTGTTTGGCTTCTCCTCTGCCATCCGCCGCTATGTTTTGTTTTCTTAGCGCTGCTGCTGGTGCGTGCGTTGCGATGATGTCACAGATAGGCAGAATGAATCGAGTAACGTTTAACGCCGTTATCATTAAAAGTGCTAAGAAAAAACATCCATTTAAAGTCTGACGTGCTTAAATCCAATGCGTTATTTCCTATGATCGATACAATCGATTGATTACCTTTTAAAACGATGTTAGATCGATATATGTCGTCCGGAAGGCCAACTTGCCGAGCACAGATTGATGTAGTTAGATCGTAGGAAAATAAATCGATACATCGATGTAGTAGATGAATCGTTACACCCCTATTATATATATATCAGTTTGTTTTGGTAGCTTCATCAAATATGGTTCTTTCCTGTAATATTTTGATATTATTCTATTCTGTTTAAATGAATATGCTGTGGACAGAGGGGGGACTGGTTGGGGTGGTTGATTGTGTCGAAGAGCTTTAGTATGTGTGAGTGTGTAATTGTTTGATGTTATTTTGAGGACCCCCTCGAAAACGAGATGTTCCATCTCAAGTGGTTATCCTCTAAGATATTGAAATTGAAACCTCACTCCCATCCGGGTCACGGCACCAATGTAACCCCTCTTGTTCGAACCGCCCGCTCCAAGCGAGACTCGAACCCGGGTCCGCCGGCATGAGAGTTGGATGCTTTAACAAGAAGGCTAAAGTCTGCAAACCTTAGTGTCAGTTGTTAGAGCGTCTCTTGAGATCAGAGGAGTGAGGTTTACTCACACAGCAACTACTAGCTGGCCTGGTCACGAGGTGTTAAACGTTGGCGATAAACGCGCGCGAAAATCGTCCCGTGTGAACAGGCCTTAAGACTTTCATATAAAAAAATATGATTCACAATGATATCATTGTGATTTATTGGATCTACAAAACAATGTTGGGTCAGTTTAGGGTCCAATTCTAACTATTAGCTAACTATTACTTTTGCCTCAATAAACTCCTAATTACTGCTTATTAATAGTTAATTACTAATATATTATTACTAATTAGTACTAATAAACAGCCAATATTTTAGTAATATGCATGTTAATAAGGCACTAGTTCAAAATAAGAATTGGACCCTAAACTAAACCAAATTTTGTTCATGCATCGTCTGAAAAGAGCATAAGCTGATATCGATTCTTAAATCCCAAAAATCATTATTTTAGTCTATCAAACTGAGGATCAATTCAAATTGAGAAATTAACCCAGTCTTGCATTAGGACAACATTCAGAAGATATTTTATTAACATATAAGAGTTTCAATGAATGTGAATGTTTTATTGTTTTTTTTTTTTTCAGATGTTTATACACAAATATGTAACTTAAAGGTGCACTATGTAACTTTTCCGTCCGCTAGAGGTCGCCTGTTCAAAACAAAGGCGTAGTTCTTTTCCGGTCATGAGTATGAGGTAACGCCGCTCTGTTTATCATATTAGACATCTGAGTGTGTTGAAAATTAAGTTATGACGTCACTCTGTGCGTTCGCGCGGCGGCTGCTATGACACTTGTTCACACTGCAGTGAGAGTAAAGCATTTCTGAGAAGAAAAAAAAAACGGAAACCGAGGGTAACGCAGATATGACGCCATTGACAGGCGACTTCCTCACACGTCCCGGTTCGTTGGTTAAAAAAGCAATTTCTCACGATTTACGAATAGTTGGAAACATTTTGGATATTGTAAGTACTCAACTGAACAAAATATATAACACTGGCCTAGTGGTTTTGGGATATTTTACTGAGAAATGTTTACATAGTGCACCTTTAAATGCTTTGTTTCTCGTTATACAAATGCTAAAATGCTTGAAATTTGTTGTTTTTTTTTCTTTCATATACATTTCTTTAAATGATATTACTTTAAGCTTTTTGTGCCCTGCATACAACTCCTTCAATACGGTTTTAAATGGGTTCCAGGATGCACTTCAAGCTGGTTAAGAGAAGCTAAAGGGTGACAAAGTGTGTTGACTATGTTGATGTATGTGTGTTTTAGGTACAGGCGACCCTGAAACGATTGACCAGTGGATTGAACTGGTCCAGGAGAAGAACAATCTACTCTCAGAGGAGTCTGATCTCATGGTGGCGTAAGTCTGATCACTGTTCCCCTCAAAAATGGCCAGAAGTTGCATTAAATTGATAAACATCTTGGTTGCTTAACCAAGTGCTAATATCAGCATTGCACATTAAAGGTATACAATAACAGTTATTGCTCAAAGTGCATGTGTTAAGAAAAACCTCAAACCTCACTGAAAGCCACAGTCCCGTTGCCCCTGGCAACCTCTCTTCTGCTTGTCTTTGATGAGCACTAATGCTTAAGATGAATGCTTAGAGTGGCCTGATTTATTTAACCCACCGCTTTGCATGCATTTAGCATATATTGGCTCTGTGCACAGTTGGATCCTCTGTGTTACAAACTAAATTACAGGCTGTGCTAACAGCAGCATAATATATGTGTGTAATTCTAGTTTTGTGTTTCAAAGGTCTCGACAGCTGGAGCTGGAAGACAAACAGAGCATGTTAGAGATGGAGCTACGGCGATACATGGAAATGGATGGTGGGAAATTAAAGCTAATTCTGTTCAAATTAGTTTGATTGTATTTCAGTTTGTAAATGGACGCTAATATACCATGTTGTGTGGAATTATATAATCCTTATATTCTCCTTATGTAATATTAATTTAAATAGTACTGTGTTCTGACAAATGAATTTGAGTTTAATAATTACAAAAAGTCCATCTGTCAGTTAATATAAAGTCATAAAAGCTTCATGTAAAATAATAACTATGTATATTAATATAATATATAATATAATCTAGCTGTTGTTGAGGCTCCAATGAAGAGCAAATGCAAGACAAAAATAAAATTGTTTTATTGTATTTAATTATTTAATATTAAATATTTCAAATTAAAAATTTGAAATTATTTATTTGAAATTATTGTTCATATTGAAATAATTTTACTTGTCATTATATTATATAATATTTCCTTAAATAGTCATGTGGAATTAATTACATATAGTCCATATGTCAATTAATTTTAAAATTAATTATTAATTAAAGCTTCATGTAGTAGTATTATTATTATTATTATTATTATTATTATTGTCTAGCTCTTAGTGCACATGCTCAAACACAATGAGTTGTTAAATTATACAATAATAAATATTTAAATTATCATATTTCTAAATATTTAAATATTATATTGAGATTAGTATTAATTTAAGTTAGAATGTTGTATAAGCTGATATGTTGTCCACTGGTGTGGGCACTAATAGGGCTGTCGATAGTGGGGTGAAAGGTGGTGACAATTATAGAGGCCCGCACCGCCCAGGGGGCCCACTAAATCCAGTAGTTATGCTGCATATTCCCATACTCATTTGCTTTCGCCACCGCCCGCGCACTTCAGGACTGTCACATTTCTGTATAGCGGCGAGGCGCACACCGTCCGAACGATAATGCGCTCAAAGTCCTTGTCTTTTTGTGTTATGTAGTTTGTTGGTTTGAAAAATATAATGCTAATGTGATATTTTTTACAACACTGTCAAGAAAACACGAATACAACTCATTGCTATTGATGGATACATTTATTAGCTTTATTTAATAAAATAGCACATTATCTTCATCAAAAATGTATTTTCTTTTTTACATTTGACTGCATTCTTTTTAATTTCTGAATATTTATCTCATGTTAGACATCAGACTGACTGGACAGACATTTTAAAGGCCTATTAATATTGCTCTTAGGCCTACTTTTTTAAAAAGTTTATTTTATAATTTTACTAATTTCTTGTCTTTTGTTATTTTATTAGTTTGTATTGCATAATTGCTTGATGACTTTAAACATAAGTTATTAATGACTTAATGCCATTGGTTTATATAATATTTATATACAACTTTGCATATAGAATAAGTAAAAGCAAAAACCTTTATTTGCACTTATTTATTTGTCTGCTTTATTTTGTAAGAAATCCTTATTCGGTGCATGGCACCAGATGTGGGCCTCCATATCTTATAGGCCGACCGTATATGATATGAGTGGAGGTTGTTGGGGGCACACATCAATGTTTTTTCAGGGCCCCCAGAATTCCCTAGCTACGGCCCTGGCACTAATATAGTTATTGTTCTTGCTGTGAATTGGCTTTCATTTGTTTTTGTTTTTTTATGTAAACGTATGAACACATGCATTGAAATGCTGCTATGTTCTTGTGCGTGTAGACACTGAGAAGACCCCTGAGCAGCGAGCACAGGAGGAGCGGATCCTGCAGGAGATGCTGGACGTGGTGGACATGAGGGATTCACTGGTGGCCTTCCTGGAGGAGAAGAGGTTGAAGGAAGTCAATGACGAACTGTAGTACTGGAGGCAGCCCAGGTGCTCTGGGACTAAAACACCACAAATACTCACATTTACCGGGTCAAAACACAACACCCTAATGGAGTATTTCACAATTAAGTTCATCGTTTACTCACCCTCATGCTGTTCTAAACCTTCTGTGGAAAACAAAAGGAAAAAATCTTTTCCATACAATTAAATTAAATAGACCTTAAAGCGATGGTTCACACAAAAATTCAAGAATATTACTCACCCTCATGTCGTTCTCCGAAACACAAATAAAGATATTTTTTATGAAATCTGAGAGCTTTCTGTCCCTCCATTGACAGCTACACAATTACCACTTTGACGCTTCAAAAAGTTCATAAAGAGATCGTAAAACTAATCCATATGAATTGAGCGGTTTAGTCCAACATTTTCTGAAGAGATGCTTTTTATGAAGAACAGACTTCATTTAGTCTTTAATTGCCTGGTTGGTTCTTGCTGAAGCTCAAATGTGCTGCGTAACTTGAGAATGAACCTCATTGGTTCTCACACGTCAAGAATGCATACTTGAGCTTCCGTTTACCAAAACTGATGTGTGAGAAGCTGTCAATGAAGGGACAGAAAGCTCTCAGATTTCTTTAAAAATATCTTAATTTGTGTTTCAAGAATGAACGAAAGTCTCATGGGTTTGGAACGACATGAGGGTGACTAAATGATGACAGAATTTTCATTTTTGTGTGAACACCCTTTAAATCCAGGATCCAGCAAACCTTTAAAGGGAAAGAAGTCGTTCAATTTGAGCTTTCAGATTTTGTGTTCATTAATGCTTCTCATGTGCCTCGTAAGCAGTTTTTCAGTGCTCAAAATCTTCAGATTGCACATGTAGATTTTCATTTCGCCGTGTTTCCACACAAAGCTTCTCATTTAGACTACAGTATGGTGCTTTTGTCATTTTTGAGCCTTGACAACTGTGCGAACATCCTGCGCAAACATCTCGCGTGTGTGCTCGGCAAAGAAAGAAAATCTTACAGGATTGCATCAACATGAGGGGTGAATAAATTATGCCAGGATATTTACTTTAGTGTGAACTAGTGTCTCTATTGCTTCACTGATTTTACATATTATAAAGAAACCCAATGACTCGCTGGCACAAACGCCTACATTGCACAACTTTGTGCAAAAACTCTGCTCTTGAAAACCAAAGAGTTAAACACATCTGTGCGCACACACACACACACACACACACACAGTCACTATGGTCTTGCTTCAGCATAAATGGGCTTTCAAATGGATATAGAAACTCTAAAGACTGTGCCAAATGTTGTGGAACTGCACATCCGTCCCAGACTTCACAGCCCGGACATGGCCTTTCCCATGGTCACGCTACAAACTCGCATGCTCACACACACACACACACGGACTGTAGAATTTGTTGGGTCAGGTGTATGCGCACACGTGCAATTATATTACATCTCGCACTTTTATAAAAAGGTCATGTATGTCCTAAATATCAAGAGATATTATATAAACGATATGTACACATTTATGGTGTCATATTTGGCAGAACCTGATGCCAATATCAAAGTCTTAAACAGCACTTGCATTGTATTATTATGAATATATTATGGCTTTGCAACATTAAGAGATTTAATATCACAATGGGCTTTTGTGAAGTGTATTGTTTTTTTCTTGAAAGTGATTGTATTCTTATTATAATCATCAAACTTCACACATTATTATTATAATTATTCATTATTTTGATATTTCCTGCATGATCATGGTTTTGACTCTCAGGGGAACATCTGTGTGGCCCGGTTTCCATTTATATATTTCTACTTGTGTATATTTGCGTGTTATTATTTGGAAGTATTTACACGGTATACAATGAATTCATTTTAGGGAGGCACAAAGGAAGTGCTGTGAAATTATGAACACGTCTTTTTGTTTCTTTGCTGTATGAAATTCCCACAGAGAATTATTACTTGGAACGTTTATGTGTTTGATAAATTGGTTTTCATTTTTGAGGCTCTGAGAATAATTAGTGGCATTAATTCTTGTCGGAGAGGATATTTGTGGTAGTTTTGGGAACAGTGGTGTAATTTTTGCTGTTTGCTTTTGTTCCCTGTCATTCTTTTCCTCAAACATGTTCACATTCACACCAGTGGTTTCTTTTCTATGGGGACAGGAATTCACTTAATATGCTAATAAAATATTTAGCACTTTATATTTTTCTTCTCGGTTGGATTTCAGTGCTGTGAGCACGGCCTTCGTTTCTTCATTTACATCAGAAACAGATTTTGAGCATTGACGTCATGGCTGCTTTGACACTGACGTGTTATTCTACAGGCTTTTTTCATTAGTATGTGAAGTAGTATGTACTTTTGCAACATTGTGTTACATTATATCATGTTTAAAACAAAGGTATGCTATATACTTAATAATAATAAGGGTAAGATGGTAGTATTCTATTCTCCTCATATCCTTTGTCTCCTAAAAGTCCAATTGAAATCTCTGCACAAATGGAGAATTCACCACATTCTTGTCATAAAATGACATTTTCTGTCATTGCTTTTTTGCTCTGAACTTTTAAGTGTTGCTTTTTTTAAAAGGTCTATCCCACCACTAGATGGCCTCCTTCATCAGTTTTACAAGGAGCAACAGGATGCCCTGGGATCATGACAAGGTTTGATTTTGGCTGGATCTATTCTAGATTAATGATGTGAGTACACATTATATTGTATTATTTTGTGTTGTTTATGAAGTCAGTATAAGCTTAAATCACAAAATGCCCTTTTCAATAGTAAATATTTAATTAGGCTTATTTAGTATAATTTATTTTTACTCTGTATTATTTTATGATTTATTTATTTATTTGTTACTTTATATATATATACTACTACTATATATATATATATATATATATATATATATATATATATATATATATATATATATATATATATATATATATATATATATATATATATATACTACTATATATATATATATATATATATATATATATATATATATATATATATATATATATATATATATAGTGAGGAAAATAAGTATTTGAACACCCTACTATTTTGCAAGTTCCACTTGGAAATCATGGAGGGGTCTGAAATTGTCATCGTAGGTGCATGTCCACTGTGAAATCACAGTGGACATGCAGAAATCACAATATATGATTTTTTAAACTATTTATTTGTATGATACAGCTGCAAATAAGTATTTGAACACCTGTCTATTAGCTAGAATTCTGACCCTCAAAGACCTGTTAGTCTGCCTTTAAAATGTCCACCTCCACTCCATTTATTATCCTAAATTAGATGCACCTGTTTGAGGTCGTTAGCTGCATAAAGACACCTGTCCACCCCATACAATCAGTAAGAATCCAACTACTAACATGGCCAAGACCAAAGAGCTGTCCAAAGACACTAGAGACAAAATTGCACACCTCCACAAGGCTGGAAAGGGCTACGGGGAAATTGCCAAGCAGCTTGGTGAAAAAAGGTCCACTGTTGGAGCAATCATTAGAAAATGGAAGAAGCTAAACATGACTGTCAATCTCCCTCGGACTGGGGCTTCATGCAACATCTCACCTTGTGGGGTCTCAATGATCCTAAGAAAGGTGAGAAATCAGCCCAGAACTACACGGGAGGAGCTGGTCAATGACCTGAAAAGAGCTGGGACCACCGTTTCCAAGGTTACTGTTGGTAATACACTAAGACGTCATGGCTTGAAATCATGCATGGCACGGAAGGTTCCCCTGCTTAAACCAGCACATGTCAAGGCCCGTCTTAAGTTTGCCAATGACCATTTGGATGATCCAGAGGAGTCATGGGAGAAAGTCATGTGGTCAGATGAGACCAAAATAGAACTTTTTGGTCATAATTCCACTAAACGTGTTTGGAGGAAGAAGAATGATGAGTACCATCTCAAGAACACCATCCCTACTGTGAAGCATGGGGGTGGTAGCGTCATGCTTTACGGGTTTTTTTCTGCACATGGGACAGGGCGACTGTACTGTAATAAATAGAGGATGACCGGGGCCATGTATTGTGAGATTTTGGGGAACAACCTCCTTCCCTCAGTTAGAGCATTGAAGATGGGTCGAGGCTGGGTCTTCCAACATGACAATGACCCGAAGCACACAGCCAGGATAACCAAGGAGTGGCTCTGTAAGAAGCATATCAAGGTTCTGGCGTGGCCTAGCCAGTCTCCAGACCTAAACCCAATAGAGAATCTTTGGAGGGAGCTCAAACTCCGTGTTTCTCAGCGACAGGCCAGAAACCTGACTGATCTAGAGAAGATCTGTGTGGAGGAGTGGGCCAAAATCCCTCCTGCAGTGTGTGCAAACCTGGTGAAAAACTACAGGAAACGTTTGACCTCTGTAATTGCAAACAAAGGCTACTATACCAAATATTAACATTGATTTTCTCAGGTGTTCAAATACTTATTTGCAGCTGTATCATACAAATAAATAGTTAAAAAATCATACATTGTGATTTCTGGATTTCTTTTTTTAGATTATGTCTCTCACAGTGGACATGCACCTACGATGACAATTTCAGACCCCTCCATGATTTCCAAGTGGAACTTGCAAAATAGTAGGGTGTTCAAATACTTATTTTCCTCACTGTATATATATATATATATATATATATATATATATATATATATATATATATATATATATATATATATATATATATATATATATATATATATTATATATTATATATATATTATATATTATTATTATTTTTTTTTTTTTTTTACCTTTTAATACTTAATTACATCATAAAAAATTTTGTACTTTCTTATTTGTACTCAAGTACAATTACTTTGAATTACTTTTACTTGAGTAAAGGTAAGAAACTACTACATTTTAATGTAATTAAGTGTTAAATGATATTTAATATGAAGCATAGAATGTTGTGAAAAATAAAAGTTTTCCAAAGTAAAACAATGATAAAGTACAGACACTTGAAAAATTTACTTAAGCAGGGTAAAAATACTTACTGTCCGCCTCTGGTGTGTGAGTGTGTGTGTAGTGCAGTATGTGTTAAGATGTCTTCTTGCATGCAGGGTACTTTCAAGACCTAAAAAAAACACTGTCCTCATCACAAGACCTGAAAGCATCCGCCTTGCAGCAGATCTAGGATCAGTTTACTTCAGATATTTGATGGTAACTGGATCAGGTACACTGGTCACAGAGCAGCACACACTACAGGTTGATCAAAAATCATCAATTTGCTTAGGTGATTTGTGAATTTGTGTTCCAGATCAATAAAAATACTGAAATAAGATCAGGTCAGATGCGCGGTTATTCTCGTCAGATACAGAAACCTGTAATCATATGCCATCATACATCACTGCAGAGCCATCTGTGCGCTCCTCCATCAAGAGCTGTACTGCAGCACAACAGATGCTCATTTGATTGGATGAGTATGTGTCTGCTCCTCAATCATGGCCTTTTTAATCACTGATACTTTTTAAATTACGTTTGCTGTTCCTCCTCTGGAAAATCAATCTGATATGAGAAGGACAGAGACAGAAAATTGATTTATAAAAGTCAATTTTGGATTTGTACACAAGCTAGCATTTAACAATGAGGATTTTTTTTTTCTTCCTCAATAGTTCATATTTGTTTTTAGCATATTTCTGTTGCAAGCAATGTTTTTGCACTGACATATTTTAAGATATGCTTTCAGTTAAAGCAGCTCAAACATGCATTTTAGTCTAGGACTAACTTAAGCCTTGTTTAATACACAATTATTCACATTTATAAGACATTATAATACATTACTCACAAAATAAGCCATCATATGATGTGAAAAACTGTTAGTACTGGTAAGCTTTAGTTGTATGGAAAAGAACATTTAAAAAATCCTGCCTAATTTCTTCTTTTGTATTCCACATAAGAAATAAAATCATACAGGTTTGGAATTATATATGACAGTAAATTATGACAGAATCTTTTTTTTTTTTTACCAATATTTCATTCTTTTTCTCCCTTTTTGTCCTATTATTGGATACTTTATCATCATCATTGTCATGTGTCCTGTAACTTTCTCTCTGTTCCTCTATTACCCTCTGACACCTTTCATTTTCTCTCACACTTTCAACCAAACACCCAATCTGAGTTACATAAGACATTGTTCATGATGGCTTTCCGGTTACATCACTGTTGGATTATCACTGGCTTTAGATGACAGCTGCTTTCTACTGTCCAGCAGAAGCACAATAGAGGTTTGTCAGCGATAATCTGCTTTGATTTAGTGTTGTGTAAACTTGCTTTAATGATATTACATTTTACCATTGGAAAAAATGTCAAAGAGTTGATGGGAACACTTTAGGTCCTATATATACTTTAGGTCCCCTTTAGTTATATATATATATAAATAATACGGGGAGTGCAGAATTATTAGGCAAATGAGTATTTTGACCACATCATCCTCGTTATGCATGTTGTCTTACTCCAAGCTGTATAGGCTGGAAAGCCTACTACCAATTAAACATATTAGGTGATGTGCATCTCTGTAATGAGAAGGGGTGTGGTCTAATGACATCAACACCCTATATCAGGTGTGCATAATTATTAGGCAACTTCCTTTCCTTTGGCAAAATGGGTCAAAAGAAGGACTTGACAGGCTCAGAAAAGTCAAAAATAGTGAGATATATTGCAGAGGGATGCAGCAGTCTTAAAATAGCCAAGCTTCTGAAGCGTGATCATCGAACAATCAAGCGTTTCATTTAAAATAGTCAACAGGGTCGCAAGAAGCGTGTGGAAAAACCAAGGTGCAAAATAACTGCCCGTGAACTGAGAAAAGTCAAGCGTGCAGCTGCCAAGATGCCACTTGCCACCAGTTTGGCCATATTTCAGAGCTGCAACATCACTGGAGTGCCCAAAAGCACAAGGTGTGCAATACTCAGAGACATGGCCAAGGTAAGAAAGGCAGAAAGTCGACCACCACTGAACAAGACACACAAGCTGAAACGTCAAGACTGGGCCAAGAAATATCTCAAGACTGATTTTTCTAAGGTTTTATGGACTGATGAAATAAGAGTGAGTCTTGATGGGCCAGATGGATGGGCCCGTGGCTGGATTGGTAAAGGGCAGAGAGCTCCAGTCCGACTCAGACGCCAGCAAGGTGGAGGTGGAGTACTGGTTTGGGCTGGTATCATCAAAGATGAGCTTGTGGGGCCTTTTCGGGTTGAGGATGGAGTCAAGCTCAACTCCCAGTCCTACTGCCAGTTTCTGGAAGACACCTTCTTCAAGCAGTGGTACAGGAAGAAGTCTGCATCCTTCAAGAAAAACATGATTTTCATGCAGGACAATGCTCCATCACACGCGTCCAAGTACTCCACAGCGTGGCTGGCAAGAAAGGGTATAAAAGAAGAACATCTAATGATATGGCCTCCTTGTTCACCTGATCTGAACCCCATTGAGAACCTGTGGTCCATCATCAAATGTGCGATTTACAAGGAGGGGAAACAGTACACCTCTCTGAACAGTGTCTGGGAGGCTGTGGTTGCTGCTGCACGCAATGTTGATGGTGAACAGATCAAAACACTGACAGAATCCATGGATGGCAGGCTTTTGAGTGTCCTTGCAAAGAAAGGTGGCTATGTTGGTCACTGATTTGTTTTTGTTTGGTTTTTGAATGTCAGAAATGTATATTTGTGAATGTTGAGATGTTATATTGGTTTCACTGGTAAAAATAAATAATTGAAATGGGTATAAATTAGTTTTTTGTTAAGTTGCCTAATAATTATGCACAGTAATAGTCACATGCACACACAGATATCCCCCTAAAATAGCTAAAACTAAAAACTACTTCCAAAAATATTCAGCTTTGATATTAATGAGTTTTTTGTGTTCATTGACAACAGGGTTGTTGTTTAATTATTAATGTTGTAAAATTAATCCTCAAAAATACAACTTGCCTAATAATTCTGCACTCCCTGTACAGTGAGGAAAATAAGTATTTGATCACCCTACTATTTTGCAAGTTCTCCCCACTTGGAAATCATGGAGGGGTCTGAAATTGTCATCGTAGGTGCATGTCCACTGTGAGAGACATAATCTAAAAAAACAAATCCAGAAAGCACAATATATGATTTTTTAAACTATTTATTTGTATGATACAGCTGCAAATAAGTATTTGAACACCTGTCTATCAGCTAGAATTCTGACCCTCAAAGACCTGTTAGTCTGCCTTTAAAATGTCCACCTCCACATTTATTATCCTAAATTAGATGCACCTGTTTGAGGTCGTTAGCTGCATAAAGACACCTGTCCACCCCATACAATCAGTAAGAATCCATCCAACTACTAACATGGCCAAGACCAAAGAGCTGTCCAAAGACACTAGAGACAAAATTGTATACCTCCACAAGGCTGGAAAGGGCAATTGCCAAAGGGAAATTGCCAAGCAGCTTGGTGAAAAAAGGTCCACTGTTGGAGCAATCATTAGAAAATGGAAGAAGCTAAACATGACTGTCAATCTCCCTCGGACTGGGGCTCCATGCAAGATCTCATCTTGTGGGGTCTCAATGATCCTAAGAAAGGTGAGAAATCAGCCCAGAACTACATGGGAGTAGCTGGTCAATGACCTGAAAAGAGCTGGGACCACCGTTTCCAAGATTACTGTTGGTAATACACTAAGACGTCATGGTTTGAAATCATGCATGGCACGGAAGGTTCCCCTTCTTAAACCAGCACATGTCAAGGCCCGTCTTAAGTTTGCCAACGACCATTTGGATGATCCAGAGGAGTCATGGGAGAAAGTCATGTGGTCAGATGAGACCAAAATAGAACTTTTTGGTCATAATTCCACTAAACGTGTTTGGAGGAAGAAGAATGATGAGTACCATCCCAAGAACACCATCCCTACTGTGAAGCATAGGGGTGGTAGCATCATGCTTTGGGGGTGTTTTTCTGCACATGGGACAGGGCGACTGCACTGTATTAAGGAGAGGATGACCGGGGCCATGTATTGCGAGATTTTGGGGAACAACCTCCTTCCCTCAGTTAGAGCATTGAAGATGGCACTGGAGAGACCTAAGCGGGAAGGCCTGAAAATGAACGTCAAGGTTGCGTTGTTTCTGCTCCATACATGAGTAACATTGGTCTTTCTATTCCCAAAATATGCTGTTGTAATGTTAGCTATAGTAACAAGACAGTTTTGAGTGTCATCGTTTGTCTGGCACTGCTGTGCTGCTGGCGACTTGCTTGTGTATATACTCCTGTGTACTTGTATGTTAATTTTTTGTTCTTCCTCGTCATTTTCGCTTCATTTTCCCCAAAATTATACTGATGATGGTTTAATTTGCCACTTCAGAAAACTCAACTTACTCCTATCCTGGGACTATACAGGACAATATACAGGATTTATTCATTGTTCTTTATTAATTAAAGACTCTTTTGATGCCATCTAGTGTTGTATAACTGATTTCATGGTCCGTGTCATTTCCATGATAAAAGCAACTGAGGCACAGGCGATCTTCACTAAATGCTTACCCTGCTCTGTTGAGCTCCAGGTACATCACAGAGAGAACAGGCAAACTTACAATAATATCTGATATGGTCACATTCTCCAGCATGTGGGCTTACACTGTGTTTTTCATCAGCTTGAAAGGTAAGCTATTTAAAATCTAATGTTGATTTCAAGCAGAATACTGTTTTAGTGGTTGTGGTCATTGGTTAGGTTGCATGCTGTCAATGTGAAACGCTGGTTCTGTCATTTAAACTACATTTATAGTCAACAATAGCTATCAAGCATGTTAGACATTTTATGATAGCTTGATAGTATGATGCTTGATTTAAACCTGAATAGTACATGGTTGATCATACAGAATTTCCAGGTGTTATACCAGCTCTCGTCTAATTGTAGGTGATGTCTGTAGCACTTTATGTAACCCATTTTCATATTGTTTTAGATCTAGTGAATGGTAAGTGGGATGAGCTAAAGATTGTGATAAAGGAAAAAGTCACTCTGCAAACCGGAGCTACTCAGCTATCGAGAGATGCTGAAGTAATGTGGCTGTTTGGCAACCAAACTACCCGTATAGCACAGCTGTTTCAAGGAACAGTTTTCACTCATTATGAACCGAGACTCCACAACAGACTGCAGCTGGACAGAGAAACTGGATCACTGACTATCTGGAACATCAGCACCAGTGAATCTGGATTTTATGAAGTCACCATCAATGAATTAATTTTCTGGAAGGTGTTCAAAGTTGATGTTTATGGTAAGATTTAGTTGCAGCTAATACAATTATTTTTGTGATAACTACCTATAATGATTCTCCCCCCACCATCTCTCCCTCTCTTTGTGTGTGCGTGTAAAGAACCAGTTTCTGTACCTGCTATCAGGATTGGCTTACCGGTGAATGCAAACCAAGCACAAGGTGAGTTTCTTTCTCTAACTCGGTAGCGACAATGACATAAAAATTTTAAAATTTTAAGTTCCCCTATTATGGTTTTTCAAATATTCCCTTTCATGCAGTGTGTAATATAGCTGTCTGTGAATATAAACAGTCTGCACAGTTGTAAAGCCGAAAGCATGATAAATAAAGTTATAGAGGGTATGCACGTGACATAGTGCTGGGCGGTATACCGGTTCATAGCGAATACCGGTGTTTATTTTTGTCATGATATGAGTTTGGATTATACCGCAATACCGGTTTTTGTTGCTAAAAAAAAAACGTTCGGAACGCACCGCTGCTCGACACTGTTTGAGAGAGGTCCCTTTTTACTGTTGCACTGTAGTGTGGGCACAGCTAGTAGTCTAGTGTGTGAAAAAGAATTTAATAGACCTATAATATATCCAGAATTTCAATAACTTTTGTTTTCCATTCTTGACATACATGCTTCAATACATAGGCCCATCCGCATATACATGCGGGATTCACTCTCGAAATTGTGATGATGGCCAGTGATAGATATTTATTTTTTCTGATTTACCGAAATCAGGCTCATATAAATGTCAGGAAAACACTATTCCTGGCTGCATGTCAATATCCATGGATCACTCGATCTTTGGTAATTTGTAAGGAACACTATCGAGTCCAACCTTTAGTTTAATATGATAACTGTTTGTTTTACTCGTGTTTTTCTCCTATTAACTCCAGTCATGCAGCAGCTCTTCTGCCAGTCAGCCCCAGAAATTGACTTTGATGCATACCCTCTATTGTCTCCCAAAAGAAAGAATCAACTCTGAACCGCCTAAACGAGTTGTCAGGAATTTGAATCCCAATCAGTTACGGCTACACTAGAAAAGACATTTGCATGGTGCCCACCTATGTTTTACATTGTCAAATGGACTCTTGTCGTGTCAAAAGTGATATGACTTTTCAGATTTGAGGACATCACCATCTTTGATATTACTTTGGTCACTGAAGCTATGGTTACTAGTAAGAGAATACGGGCTTGACTCTCGTTGCACGTTCATACAGACCGTTTTTGAGGGTGTTTTCACACCTGGGGCCTCATTTATAAACGTTGCGTACGCACAAAAGAAGGCGTACGCCGCTCTCTACGCAATAATTGGTATTTATAAAAAGCAAACTTGACGGGAAAATGTGCGGTCCTTCACGCAAGCTCTGACCCAGGCGTACGCACAAAAACGGGTGAAATGAGAAATGGCGACACCGTCGGCAGATGGAAGGAACACGTGAAAGTGTGTGAAACTGTAGACCGTTGTGCAAAAGAAATGGCAATACTGCCTCTTATATATAACATGAAGACTTCACAAAGCAAGTCTTACAATTAACAGCCTACACGAACACCCGTTTGATCGATCTGCAGTGCAAAACAAACAAAATCAAACGAAAATTACAACAGAAATGCAAATTAACACATATTTGCAAAAAGAAAAGTGAAATATGTTCTGCAATAATATTGGCATATTTTGCAATTCATCCTCATAAATAATATGGTAAACAGAACGAAATAGCTAATGTACAAAACTGATATTCTCGTCAATGTATCCATCTGGCGGAGCAGATATAGATGCAATTAGATAGACAGATAGATAGATAGATAGATAATTAGGGAGAGAGATAGATAGATAGATAGATGGATGGATGGATGGATGTATTAATTGTCCACTGGGGAAAGTTGTTTTCATAGTAAAATTTCTTCATCAGCTTCATCAGGAATCATGGTATTCATGCATATGCCTTTACTTTTATTTTTGATACAATAACGTATGACGTATGTCTCAACCATTCAGAAAGCTGCAAGACATTACATTTGCACTGAACTATTTCCCATTTCCACGTAGATTATAACCGACATCTGTAGCTTGTCAGATGCAATTAAATGGATGGAAATAAAATGCCCTATCACAATGCGTAATGACGCACAATGGCTGATCTTGCGCTCTTAGAAGATGTGGCAAATGAAAGGACTGGAGTGAACGCATCTTCACACAGCAAGAAGACTTGCTGGCAAACGAGGACACACTCTGGCGATGGAGCGCTAGACGCTTTTTTACCTCGACTTTGATGTCCGACCATTTCTTTTTTATTTCGGCCATGGTCTGAGGTTGTGAGGCTACAGCATTTACGGCGTCTACAACCTTTTGCCATTCAAGTGCCATTTTGGCATTAGTAATGCCCACACTGTGCCCTCCAAAACAACATTTTTATCCTCTTTTCAACCTTGCCAACGATAATTTCTACTTCACATTGAGTGAAGTTAAGTTTTTTTTATTTCCTCTCTGTGTTTGCCATGATTTCGCAATCGATGAATTTTAACTTGTGGGCGTTTCACGGACTATTTATGGGCAACTATGGGCGTGACATGAAGCCGCAAAAGCTGCGCTATATTTAGAATTGATTGTGATTTATTAAGGGAAAACTGCGTAGGATGTGCGTGCGCACGGTTTTATAAATCCGAATATTTCTGTGCGTACGCACGTCCTATGTTTCATCCGTACGCCACTTCTGACGCAAATCCTACGCAAAGTTTTATAAATGAGGCCCCTGGTCCTTTTCAGGGGTCTGAGTGCGGATCGTGTGAATTATTATGATTATTATTATTATTATTATTTTTTTTTTTTTTTTTTTGGGGCTCATATGTGAACACTCCAAACAATCTCATACCCCTTAAAAGTGAACTGAACGGAGACCATCGCGGGAGGTGGTCTGGGTACAGTTCGCTTTTTTAGCTAACGGGATGGTTCGCTAAAAATGTCTATTGTGAACACAAATCAGTCCGGGCTCACTTGATTTTTTCCAATCGCAAATGGAAATGCAGTTTTTCGCAATGTAGTTTGGTCATCAGATGCCTCCGTACATACTGGCTGCTCATCATTCTTCTCTCAGATCTCTACAAATTATTTGTTCACAACGTACACTTGTTTACTGTCATTTCAACCGCTTTCTAAACTGTGTAAAAGGCATGTAAAGACATGCAAATTATTTGTAAGTGCTTTGTTACTGTATACCGTAACTAATGAAACCTTGATGTAAAGTGTTACCATGCGTCATTTAGGACACAAATTAAGTGAAAGTGATTGTCTGTCTCGATGGATTTTATATCTTTTATAGTTTTACATCTTTTAGACCTTCCACAAATGCTTAACCTGTAAAAAAGAATGAGTAAAATAACTAAATTGCATTGAAACTAAGTAAACAAGATTAAAGGGTTAGTTCACCAACTATTCAAATTCTGTCATTAATTACCAAAAATGTTTACACTTATAGCAGAAGATGCCTAAATCTTGTTCTGTATAGACTCTATCCTGACCTCTGAGTGGCAGCTACCTGGGCTCACGAAGCAACAGTTTGATTTTAAAAGAGACTCAAAAAGGCTTTAAAAAATTGTCTTAACTTTAAAATGTTCAAGAGTAACCTTATGATCTGATTGCAGGTGCATTGACGCAGTCACAGGTGATGGAAGACCCAAACCAAGATCTCTGTTCTGTGCTCTGTTCTGTAAAAAATGATCGAGACGTGTCCATCTCCTGGTATAAAGGGGGTGAAATGGTGAACCAGACCAGCAATCCTGATCTCAGCATTAACCTGAGTTTACCATTAAAGCTCCATTATAATGATCCAGAGACCTACAGCTGTGCCGCTGCCAATCCAGTGAGCAATAAAACCGTCCATCTTTACATGAAAGAGATCTGCCCTCAACATGAAGGTGCAAAATGTCAGAAAGTCTCTTCCTACCACAATGACCTCTGTGCAGCTTCTGTGTCTCTTAATATATGATACCAGTTGTTGACTTTGTGCCTTTCTCTCTTTCTTCTCTATCAGATTGTCTGGAGCATTGTGGTATCACGGAGGTCCTGATTCGACTGGTTCTGTCTGGTTTGGTGGGAATTGGCGCGGTTTTCTTTCTGGTTGAGCATGTGATGTTCTGCTCAGCTCGGGGAAGAGCTCCATCTGTGTGCTAAAGATACTTCCATGCTAGTTTCTAAGGTTAGACAGCACCAAACGAAATTACAAAAATAAAGATGGTTTCCAAAAACTCAAAACTATACTATAAATCTATAGTGCTTTAGAGATTGTTTTTTGTTGTTGGCCAAAACCCAAGAAACAAGTGCTTTGGTTTCCTGTTGGTGTGGGCTAATATTTGAAGGAAAATATGATTATTTTACTTTTCTGCCCACCTACATTTCATAGAGCTCAGATGTTCCAGAACACATCTTGAGTTTTGAATGGAAAATTAAGTGTTGTTGACATTCAGTGGAACAGGAAGCGGTCTAGTGGCATGTTTTCTGCAGTGGGGTATGAGCTTTATGAAACCATTTTGAAAAGATGTTGCCATCTAAGGGGGCAGCAACCTTTTTAACATTAAGTGCCATTTTCTACTTTTATTTTAAATAAAATGAAGTGCCATTTTAATATTGTTCTCAAAGCAAAACGCGACAAATTCCACAAAACAGAACTATGGGCAATCATCCAGTCATCCACACAGTAAACACGTTTACTTGTTTGATCCTTGATGAGAGGGGCTGAATTCAGAATAACATACCAATTCAATATTGTAAATTAAGCCAGAGACCGTCTGTAAATTAACAGTCTCAGGCTGCATTTAAGTCCGCGTTTTTATGTCCTTCCCTTGCTAACTCGTTCACTAGGATGTACATCACTGATTAGGTTGCACGAGTGCCCACTATGCTGAGTTCACATAGCACGATTTTCAAAGTCGTCAGATCACTGTTCTTTCCACACTGCACGACTATCTGGGGTAGCACAGTTGCACTGGGTTTCACAGCCAAACACAGACAAGAAAATAATGCAAGATCACGCAAGAAACTGGTATTGTTATTAAAAAGTGAAAGCCTGCAAAAAGCTTGTGATCCAAATTGTCTGTGCGCTGATTTGCAGCGAAAAGAAGAAAAAGGAAAAAAAGATAATGGAGGAGAAAAATGGTTGGGGGAGACGGGGAGCTAGGATTGTGTGTTCTGCAAAGAAAGTTGGAGGTAAATAAATGAAATGCTGTAAAATAAATGAACCCTCTGTTTGATATAATTGGAATGAAATGTGTGCCACACGAGTCCTGATAAGGGAAGCCAAAGCGTCTCGATCGCCCCCAGCTGACTGGATGCAGTAGTCAATAGGTCATAAACCCTGCCCTCTCCATTAAAGGGGTGATGAATTGAGAAATCAGCTTTCCTTTAAGCCTTTGATATATAAAAGTTCATCGTGATATAAGAATATCCTGTAAGTTTCAGAGCTGAAAACTTCCTTGTTAGTCAAAGAAAAGCTTTTATTGACACCAGGCCCAGCAAACGATCGATCTCAGAATGTGCCCGGCTATGAAGTCAGAGTGTGGTGAAGCACCACCTCAACAGAAAAAGAACAACGCCTGATTCTGTAGCCACACCCACCAACTCGTGCCTGACATGACATAGGCCTACATAGAGCTAAACCGGATAGAATTTCTAAACATACCACATAAGCTTAATTTGGATTCCAATATTATGAATGCATGGATGAACTTTATTTTTAATGAATATCCAGCTCACGTGCATCAGACATTGCGCGTCTGTTCCTTCATTTAACCACGGATTCGTTTGTAAACAAGAGACTGGATTTGCAGACAGGATGAGATTACATGAATGAATGAAGCGACACACTTATGCGAGTAAAACATTTTATTTTTATTTTTTATGTGATAGTAATGCATTGTTACAGATTGTTTGATATCTATTGATTAATGTGTACATGTCTAACTGAAAATAATTTAAAATAAAATAAAAAGCCCACTTGAACCCTAAAACAAACATTTAATTGGAAAGTGTCAAATGATATTTAAAAAGTTTAGTCATAACATACTCACTCTTTGTAGTAACATTATAACATTTCTGTGGATTTGGTGGGGATTTTGCACTGTAGCATTTGTTAGAGGTGACACTATTTAGAATTAGCCTGCCAGGCTCTATTGAAACATTAGGTGGATTCGAACTTGTGGAGCAGTGATCATCAAGGCCACAGTATTGACCGATCCAAGTCGTCTTCCTTGTTTCCCAATCCATTTCATAGAAAATGGTCAATCCAGAAGTTGCGAACTGTAGAATAGAATTTCCACCTTCAATAACCTCCACCTTCTCACATTCCATACAAGAACCTGGCAAAATAAATATTTGAACTAAGTCAACAACACAGATTCATACTTCGATTCAGATTTTACAGTCATTTGCTGTAAATGGTTAATGTGTAAATCAGTCCTTCCAGGAAAAATGCGGCTTTTTTTTGTGATTGTTGCGGGCAGAAATCCTTGATTGTGCGGCACGTTTTCTTAAAAAATGCGATGGAAAATGCGGGATATTTATGCAATTTTATGCGATAAAACTTGCAAAAACTGCGGTTTGATGAAAAAGAGAAAAAAAGCTAATATTTTTAATTGAATATTTAAGTTCTCATCTTGTTTTATTGAAGACCTTAATAAACACATGGCTCAATTTGGACCGATTTCAAAACAATGCATCATGAAGCTTCGAAGCGTTATGAATCAGTGAGTTGATTCATGATTCGGATCGCGTGTCAAACTGCTGAAATACGTGACTTTGGCGATCCGAACCGCTGAATCGACTCACTGATTCATAACGCTTCAAAGCTTCAAGATGCTGTTTTTTGAAATCGGTCACACACCGGGAAACTGCTTTGTGCGGTCTTTTGCTGTTATTTTTGTTTGGCAAATGGGAGTTTGCGTGCTTCATCATGGTTTCACCGATATCTATGGTTTCTCCACGGGGTTTGCAGCTTTTCGATGACGTTCTTGTCGGGTAATTACGTCACTTCAAAATGTTCCCATGGCAATAGGGGGAAATGGCGGCTCTCCTGTGAAGTAAACGAACATTTTTCAACTTTCTGCTAATATATATATGACTTTTTTTGCAACGAAAAAGCGGGGATCATGAAATCATGCTAGCCCCGCATATTTTGCACGCGGAAATAGGCAATTTACGCGGCAAAAGTGCGGCGTATTTGAAAAAATGCGGTCCCTGCATAAATATGCGGACTTTGGCTGATTATGCATTAAATCATGCGATCGCATAATCGCGTTTTTCTGGAGGGACTGTTAAATAACACATATTTGCAGTAGAGTATTTAGAATAACTGTGCTCAAGGATTCAATAAAATGTTTACCAAAAAGCTGAACATTTGTTTATTATTGTAAATATTTTGAATAAAATTGTACTTAAAACTCCAACTGTTATTCTAAAGTACTACAAAAACAACATGATCGTGATCTTAACGGTAAAAGACTGTAAAAATGTGAATTGGTTAACAGAAAGTTTCCGTACTATATACGGTGAATAACTGTAATAGATCTAACCTTACATTTAATGCAATTTTACAGTAAAAGACAGTTTTTGGAAGTGAAAAAGAACAAGTCATTGTGCATTTTACAGTGAAAAACCGTAAATTGACATTCCCAGAATTCCCTGCGTGACACTTCACATTTGATGTATTTTCGTTGAAATAACTGTTTCTTCTTAGTTTCTTCTAATCAGTTATGTGCATTAGGGTTTTATGTTACATCTAATGTTGTTAAATTAATGTTTATTTTTTTGTTTTATTTCATGTGTGTTACCATGATGGTGTTTAGTGTTTGTGTGAATGACACTGTGCACATTCAATTGATTAGTTTTGCTTTGCCATTCATCATGTGACTCTCATCTCCACTGTGATTGGTGAATCTCAGGATATATCAAAGGTACATAACAGATATTAGTATTTCAATAGGTTGGTAATTTAACATTATTTCAGTTAAGTTTTTACAGTAAATTTAACAGATTAGTAAAATAGACAGTAAACTATAGCGCTGTCCTGTAAAACCTAAAATGTTGCTACAGTATTTTTTTACTGTAAAGTTCTGGCCACCACAGCTGCCGTTTTTTTTTTTTTTTTTTTTTTTACAGTACATTTTACAGGGATTTTATTTTATTTTTTTACAGTGAAGACTGTGTTAGCAAACGAAACATCTGTAAATTGTCTATAGCAAGGCAGTTATCGGCTGATTTGGATCACCTCAAAATGGCAAACATCAATCTAATAACCAGCCATCATTCAACCACCAGCTTTTTCAAATATTAGTAATATATTTAGTTCCTGAGATAATATTATAATAGTCTTCTCATTAAAAAATTGAACGTAACTTTAGTTAACATGAACTAAGAATGAACAATACTTCTACAGCATTTTTTTATCTTACTTAACATTAATTTCAACATTTAATAATGTATTAGTAAATGTTGAAATTAACATGAAAAGTTGTATCTGTTAACATTTAATGCACTGTGAACTAACACGAACAAACAATGAACAGCTGGATTTTTATTAAATAACATTAACAAAGATGAATAAATACTGTATTGCTCGCTGTTAGTTCATGTTAGGTAATGCATTAACTAATGTTAACAACTGAAACCTTATTGTGTTACCAAAGAAATGTTCAGAGCATGCTAAAAAGTTTTGCCATTATTTTTTTCCTCATTAATAAGTGGCAGATTATGAAGTAATATAGGGTCTGTCTAGGAATTAGTACCAATTCATTAAACGTGTTATTTCCTCCAAAATACATGTGTGCTAACTAAGCATTATCTACATTGTAGCTGTGACGAGGCGTAGCTGCACGCTTGGCGCCATTAACGTTTGAACCGCCATTGCTATGTGTTAGCGCCGGAATCAACCTGTCTCTTCACTTAAAGAGTGCTATTTGTTTAGCACTTCTGTTAAAAAAAAAATAGCTTGGAGCAAATCACATCAGTCACATCAGCCTGTCTATGTTTGCTCAGTCGCTTTTGAAAGAGCCAGTTTGCACAGACAAGATTCAACTTGAAAATCGAAACAATGAATACAATATAAATCATGTCTTACCTACGGCAAGTATAGTCAACATCAAAAACACAAACATCCTGATCAAAGGAATTTTCACTAAACCACCAGTGTTATGCTTGGATTCGCTTCAGGGCACCAAGTGTCTGTTTCCCGCCAAATACATACTTTGGATATTACCTGTTACCCGCCTAACGATCTTCTTCGTTGGGGTTTTCCGGTAGTTGGCATCCATTTACTGCCACCTAATGTTCTACACCTTACCTACGCATTTATTTAAAAGTCTCTTGTCTATTTCAGGCTTTTTGAGAAAATAAAAAGACACTTCTTCCCTTACTGCCTGCACTGTAACATACTAATACTTTTAATATTGTTCTCTAACGTCCTATTTCCCGCAATTGAATCATAATTTCTTGTCTTTCTAGAGTGAATTTCTCACAATGTAAGAATATGTTCAACTTTCACAGACCTGTGCACAGACCTGTTGGTGTACCGTTTAGAATAGATTAATATGTCCCATTCTTAGCAACCCATCACACTCAACTTTTTAAGTTAACTCAACTCATTTGCTTTAGTTGAACAAACTTAAAAACTTTTGTTCATTTAACGAGTAACAGGTAACTGTTTTTTAACAGTCCTTTAAACGTAATAATTCTTGTCAAGGTAACTATAGAATGTTTAGCATTTAGCAATGCAATCCATGGTTTGTGTTTTAAATATTTAAATTAAATATTCATATTATTTAACTAAACTTTATCTGCTGGAACAAAATTGTCAACCTTATTTATATAGCGCTTTTAACAATGCAGATTGTTTCAAAGCATTTACATTTACATTTATGCATTTGGCAGACGCTTTTATCCAAAGCGACTTACAGTGCCCTTATTACAGGGACAATCCCCCTGGAGCAACATGGAGTAAAGTGCCTTGCTCAAGGACACACTGGTAGTGACCGCTGGGATCTTTGATCAGCGACTATGCCGTCTCACTGTCACCCAGTTTCCCTGCTGCGCGGGCCCTGCAGCCGGAACTGAAGAATGTACAGAGTTCACTAAGCTATTCGCATCCAAATCAGTATCTAAAGCTGTTACATCCTCACTACTCTCAGATAAAGTATGGATGCGTGTTTCTAATTCAGAAATCTTCTCCGTCAGCCTAACTATCTCCTCACATTTATCACATGTGAAGCCCTGTTCGCCAGCGGAGAAGCCTATACTGAACATGCAGCATGCGGTGCAAGTGACAATGACAGGAGAAGACATGACTTACCGTGTTTGTTGATTAATCCAACTTACCACAATTGTTTGCTGGACACTATTTACTAATCCAACTAATGAACTCAGAGAGCAGGAGACGCGGAGTGATGAGGGTGCAGAGATGACAAGCTAACAGGCTAGCGAAATGCTAACGTGTGATGGTGATTTAGATTAAAAGCTAGCAATGTCAAATTTAACGTGATAGGCAATATTTAAACAATGTATGGTGATGAGTAAGTTATATTTAGCAGTAGAACAAAGAAAATATATCAAAATAGAGATTCAAACGCAAGCAAGGCTGTACAGAGCTACAAACAAGGCAGGAGGCAAACAGGAGACAGGAGCAATCGATGAGCAAAAAGCAAACATTCGTTAAGCAAACATTTAACCCAACCGCTGGGTTAACCCTTGTACTGTCTTCGTTTGGGAATTACACTCAGGGTCTTTGGGGTCTCCACAGACCCCAGGCAACAAAATTTAATTTTTTAGAACAAATGTAATTTTACTCTGTTTATTAATGTTTTTACTCAACATCTGTGCAGTTTTTGGAGTATTTATAATACATTTTAAATTTATAGAAATAAATTAAAATATTTTTTTAATGGATTTTCACACAAAATCAGTTTTTTTTTTAAATGTAAAATTAATTTTATAAAAGACCCAAATTTCTAACTTTCTTTCGTTGGGATAACATAGATAATTTGACATGGTTTAGTGTAAGATTTTTGCCCATCTTTTGGAAAATACAGTTTAAAAAATCAAATAAAAAAATAGAAAAATAAATAGAATAGAATCAAAACTGAGTCTTTTTAGAGTTTATCATTTGTTTCAAACATCTTATTTTCTTATAATTTTACAAATTTAATCTACTCTTCAGTTACTAACTGTAACAGAACAAAAATTTACATATATGAACAGTTATATTACATATTGAGTAAAAAATACACAACATGAACATCAAAATGCAATGAACTGAACAGCAATAACAAGCAATAACAAATGCATTTGTGTGTGTGTGTGTGTGTGAGAGAGAGAGAGAGAGAGAAAGAGAGAGAGAGAGAGGGAGAGAGAGGGAGAGAGGGAGAGAGAGAGAATGATCATTTTGCATTGTGGATGTTTTATGCATTGTTGGAAGTGTGCCACTTCATTTCTGTATGCATGTTCTGTGTTGTTTCTGTTTTTGAGGATGAATTTTGTCCATTTTCTAAGCCCTGAGTGTGACTTTTTTTGTCACACGATTATAAAAACAGATATCAATCCAATACATTTTTTTATTTGTAGATCTAGAGAATGTTGACAACCATACAAAGTCTCATGCCATTTGGACAAAGGGAACTTTTTTTTTTGTTGAGAAAGCGTCCTTTGGGGTCAGAAAATACCCCGAAGACCAGAGAAGGGTTAAAACAATCCAATTGCTGGGTTTGTCCATTTTCAACCCAACTTGGGTAGTTTTTAACCCAGCATTTTTTAGTGTACACGCTATATGTCACTAAAAGTGGTTCTTGGCTCGTAATCATAGGGGAACTATGTATAGCACCAATCTTGGTGCTTCTGTGGTTCTTCACTGGTTCTTTAGCTGAGGTGCTATATAGCATTGCTATCATATACAGAACATGTTAAGATATGGTGCTATATAGCACCAAAAGTGGTTCCCCTATGATTACGAGCCAAGAACCATTTTTAGTGCCATATAGCACTTTTTTTTTTTTTAGAGTGTAGAGTACTGGATATTCCATATTTAGTTACCTCTTTTCCATTATGTAACTCAACTGTTATGTAAATCAGTTGTTCTATTCATATAATGACATTAATAACAAGCATTTTGAAGACCTTCACTGTGACTGTGCTGCGAACACATTTAGCCATTTATAGGCTGTTTGACTTGGCAGAGTGACTGATGCGCTGGCAGGCGAGATTTGCTGTAGTTCAGCAAATACGACTGAACTACTGCCAATGGAAAACAGAAAGAAATCCAGGAACTAAGCGATCATTCCAAAACAGATTCAGATCTAGTTGTGGTCACATATAAGTGAATAATTGAATAATATACCTGATAAGAGACCCACAGAGGCCCAGCAGAACCATTTAAAGTGCTCAGAATGAGAAGACTGTTACTTGTTGGACTGGCTCAAGTCACCCCATCTCATGTGATTGACAGTAAACTACCATATTAGCTGCACCAATTGGGCACAAAAAAATACACATCTGGGTCCATATACACTCTACTGTTCAAAAGTTGGTGTCCACTTTATTAAAGAGGTTGATACTTCTATTTAGCAAGAATTCATTAAATTACTTTCTGCTCCTCAAAAAATCTTAAAGGGGGTCCTGATCAACCTGTCCGGGTTTATTCTGTGATAACAACCGGCTGGATGTACATTATCCTGCTTATTAAACGACTACTTGCCACATAAGTAAATAATTTGACGTGAAATATTGATCTCAGTCAAAATATTTTATTAAACATCGTTCTCCGTAGCATAAACGGCATTGGGATGTTTATTAAAAGTATGCTATATTGCTGAAAATTTCAGGGCCGTTACCTTGTCTTGAGCATTGAGTGCCATTAAGTGAAACAAACACATATTCACATATTTTACATTACCGTGTTACAGCTCCTCTCTCCCCAGTCTGGCTCAAACGCACCATATAGTTCGATGAAGCCCCTCCTTCCGAAAAATGAAATGTACTGTGATTGGTTAGCTGGCCTAGTGTGTTGCGATTGGCGGTGCTAAGAGCATGTTCAGGAAATTGTTTTGCTCTGTTGTAAATAATTAAGGATGGCGTCAATTCAAACCAATTCGAGCCCGGTACTTACTACCGGCACATCCGGGAACTTAACTGTCAATTTCGTCACCGCCCCTTTTTAGGGGAAAATAAACTAGACTTCTTATAGACTTCAATACAAAATAGCAGCACAAAGCAACGTCTGTACACAGCCAGCAGGCTTGAATAACTTAAGAAATGACAAAGATTAAACATGTCAAGTAATTATTTATCCACCCTGCCTGCCATAAAGCATGAAAGATACATCCACACACTTAATTTGGTCAATTTAAAAACATGTCCCTTCATTCTCCCAGCATTCTCCCAGCGTCAAATTGGTGTAACAACCAACCCTACCCAGTGTCTTACTCGGACATTTACTCGTACCTCATCGAGTCACCAGGTAAGCCAGTGAATGATTTAACTTAGTTTCTGAATCATGAAGTACGGATGATGCTATCGGAAGCTAAGTCAAGCTAGTTAACTATGGCTGGACAGAAAAGTGCTCTCAGTACTCTAAATATAAAGACATAATATATACATTTAAAGATGTTTACTAGCAAAAACGAAGTAAAATCATTCACTTGTTTCACCAATTTGACGCTGGGAGAATGAAGGGACATGTTTTTAAAATTGACCAAATTAAGTGTGTGGATGTATCTTTCACATTCTATGGCAGGCAGGCTGGACATATAATTACAGTTTAATCTTAGTGATTTCTTAAGTTATTCAAGCCTGTCGGCTGTGTACAGATGTTGCTTTGTGCCGCTATTGAAGTCTATGGGAAGTCTAGTTTATTTTCCCCTAAAAAGGGGCGGTGACGAAATTGACAGTTAAGTTCCCGGATGTGCCGGTGGTATGTATTCAAACCCGACGATGTTAATTAACAAGAGGATCGTCCAGAATGGATTTCAAGCAAGATTTTACAGGACATTTCAGAGTGATATGGGTTTTCATATTTGTCGGAAAACTATGGTAATACAATCCGTAATCGATCAACAAATCATGGATAATTTTCATAAGGGGCGGGAAACAGTCTTACAAAAGCTACAGTAAACACTACTGTAATGTTAGTTAGCAAGCGAGCGGAGGCAAAGCTTTGCCCTTTGTTTACATCATAGCAACAACATAAAACAATAATTAGAACTGTTAATAGAAAACACAACTACAATAATAAGACATACTTACAGGTTGTGATCCATAAACGACAAATTGTCCTGACAAAATGGGAATGGCTACGTCTTTCAGGAGAAGCTTTTGTGCGTTGCATAGCCTGCATTGTACTCTCTTAGGTTCTGGAAGCTGTTCTCCATAAAATGTGCAGCGCACAGACAAACGTTGGGGTTATAATGTTCAGAAACAGTGTTTAAAATAAATTTTAACCACTCTTAAGTTTGTCCGCCTTAGGAAAACTTTATCTGGGGTGTAAAAAACAACGCTTAATCTTCTCTAGTGCAGCTCAACCAGGCCTCGTCTCCTTTTTGCGTATTCTGTGAGCAGGGATTATTTAAATGAGTAACATCGTGACTTCACAAAGCCACAGAAAAAACGCATTGTAGTCCAAACAAGCCGTTTGTTGTAGTTCTTCAAAAGTGGATTATGTTAAATTAAATATCTCCCTGTGACTTTAAGCAGATCTGTTTTATGCTCAAACAGCAACATTACACACTAAAAGTGAAAAAGCATAACGGGGCCCCTTTAATTTAACGCGTGGCATTGATGTAACTCCCACAAAAACAATAAAAAATCATGGCTAACCAAACAGGGAGGATAACACTTTCCAATATGTTAGTTAATATGTGAAATGACTTTATTACAAATGTTTGTGTATGTTCTATATGTTGCACTGGGTGTGAGAGATTTGCTGAAAGTGAAGCCTCTAAGGTGGAAACGGGTTCCTCATCTCCACATTCGTATTCCCTTTTACGCATATCACCCTCCCTGAAATGGAACTATCTAGAGATCTTCATGTCCGGTTATCTCCCATGTTTCCTTTCCCCACCATGGCAACACCGTACACAGAGTGTTTTAATGAGAGAACTGTCTGCCCAGGTTCATCATCCCTCCCAGGATACATACGACAACATCGCGCAAATAAGTCAGACTTCCACGGGTCCTGAGAGCGTAACGTTTGGACTGAGTTTCGTCAGCGATGCCATCGTACTTCATCAAGCAACACAAAGCGCTGGTCAGCAGAAAACAGCATCACAAAGGTAAGCCTGAAGAAACTTCTAAATGATCTTCTATGCCAGGCAGAAGTTTGGACGCATTTGAGAGAATTTGTAGTTTACGTGGTTGCAACAAAAAGGCTTTTGCTTAAATGCTTGAAATGGTGTTCGACAAATAATTGTGCATACATATGAATTTGCTTATAAAACATTTTTACAATTAAATTTTAGAATTTTTAAAATGTATAGAATTTTTTTAAAGCTAAAACTATTAAAAACAAAAAATTACATTTCAAGTAAATTAAAATAAATAATCAGTATGTATTAAAATCTAGATTTTTAATAACAATGTATAGAAAATGTTACTATTTTATTTTTGCGCATTGCTATATTTTGATATTAATAAAATGTATATTTGATTTTATATATATATATATTTTTTTATTATTATTTTTTTTGTGTGTGTGTGTGTGTGTGTGTGTGTGTGTGTGTATATATATATATATATATATATATATATATATATATATATATATATATATATATATATATATATATATATATATATATATATGTGTGTGTGTGTGTGTATGTATGTATATTACAGTTTAATAATTCTTTGCATGAATTAATTTTTTTTTATATTATTTATTTTTGTATAAAGATAATTGGTCAAGGAAACATGCATAATTGTCACCAAAAAAACCCCCCTATTTTTTCTTGTAATTTTGGGGTGGAATATGTATTGGTTGTTTTTACAAAAATAAAAATCAGTAGGTGTGTCCAAACTTGACAGCCAGTGAACTATTAAATCTAGATTTTATAAATAACCTTTTAATAATATTTTCTAGAAAATATTTTTATTGCAGACAGTGGTCTTTAATGTCCAGTAATAAGAGAAGTAAAATTCTCGTTTGGGATTTACTCAAGCCTATTAAAGGAGGAAGTGTCACACTGTGAGATTATCCTGACTGGCCCAACAGGTCGCATGCAGTAATCTCTCCTTGAGCTCACCGTACGCTCTGATGCGGCCCTTTTCATTTGAATAATGTCTTTACAGTGGCTTCATAGTGAATGTGTGATTCAAAAAGACAGTGTGCGTTTACTAAAGCCTTCAGTAATCCCATAAACACACTGTGAGACACGTACATGAACTCTGCCTCAGGGTAAATGTTATTGTGCAGGAAGACATACATTATCTTGTTTTACAAATAACTGTTTTGATGACCGGGTCAATCTCATGGATCTCACCTGACAAGAGCATCAGGCCATATTTCACACCAAAATGACAAGAAAAATGGGACGATTATGGATGTTTTCTTTACCAATTATCATTATGCAAAAATAAATAATCTTATTCTCATTGCTGTAATGGAACAAATAATGATATTACTTAAACTATTAGTGTTTAACTTTATACGTCATTGTTGTACTTATGCATATTTAAATGAAATAAATCATGAACAGGAATTAAGAATGTTATAATGGGGTCTGAACATTTAAGAAAGACTTGCTTAATCATCATACAATTGATGGCATAATTAAAAAAGAAAATTAAAAAACACTTTAATGGGTCTTTTTCTTTTGATTCTGGTGTGGACATGTTTTTTGTGACATTCAAGTGCATTAAGGGTTGCCTTACCATTGCTATCACTCACACATCTGCGTAATGCCTGTGTAATATGTTTGTCTAAATAGATGTTTTTTTTTTGTTGTTGTTTTTGACAAATGGTTGTAGGTTGGTTGGTTTTGACAAATGGTTGTGTAGGTATCGTGCGTTCTTTTAAGTGATTGCACTTGAATTTCATGTGGTGGAGTTGAACAGCTTTCATAGTCCTAAGCAATATTTAGAGACCAGAGACCATTTAAGCAGCCACTTATGGCAATGTGCTGAATACCACTCAGAACACCTTAGCAACCATATAGCAATGCCATGGCATTGTGCCGTGGGAGTTTTTTCACACGCAAACACCACTCTAGTTTTCAGAAACTACAAAAATATAGTTTGGTTTATTGTCAGATAATGTTTTTAATGTCATTTCCACCATGTCTTAATGGCAAAGTCCTTTTAAGGCGAGTCATTTCACTCGGCGGCCATCTTTGAAATGCCTCTTGCAAGTACAGCGACCATCTCTTTGAATGGGGAAACATCAAATTCTCCAAAACTGGTTACGATTAAATGTAATATTTGAATGAAATCTGACAACAACGGTCTCATAAATTTTTTAAATGCTCAAATCATGACAAAAAAAATTCATTTTTCAAGCTGAAGCAGTCAATGCGCATGTGCAGTCATAAGTGCTATGACTTTACCAAATTTGTCAATTTCTCTTTTATTTAGAAGGCGGGACTTATCAGAATTATCGTAAATGCGAGTTTCTTAGGTAAAAAATGTACATATTTTGTGTAGGCCTACATTATGCCCCATTGACGACTTGCTCTCTAGATATATTGGTATTGAAAAGGCAATTGAAAAACCGGATATATTTGTTTAACCATTATTCATATTGCAAGTTTGCGAGCGCGCTGTGTGTGTGTGTGTGTGTGCACAGAGAAAAGGGGTGTCAAAATTGAACCTTTAGGGGTACAACAGCTTGTTGCTGGGGCAGTACCCTTAAAAGGACATATTTGTACCCGTTTTACTCCTAAAAGGTGCAAATACGTACCTTAAGGTCCTACTATAAACCTTTTTGTGGTAAAAAAAAAAGGTACAAATGTGTCCTTTTAAGGGTACTGCCCCAGCGACAAGCTGTTGTACCCCAAAATGTACAATTTTGACACCCTTTTTCTCTCTCTCTCTGTGTGTGTGTGTGTGTGTGTGTGTGTGTTTGGTGACATCACATGTCATTACAAGGGACCTTGAGAATCCGCCTCGCTGGCCGCTCCTCCTTCAGTGACCGCTCATGTAATCTCCAACCTGTTGGTTATTTGTGCTCCTCTCGACGGGATTAATCTGTCCAGACTGCAGCAGGCTTTTGGCAGGAGAGTCAGAGCGGGGCATCTTTTGCGCACTTACCTCTCTAGGTAAGTCAAAGGACGGGTATAGACTGCATAAACAGGTCACACTTTAAATTACAGTGTTCATGTAAATGTGCAACTATTTATTGTAATCCATTCTAATTGTACCTACGCAATACATGGCCATTGTAATGTAAAGTGTTTTTTCTTTCTTTCTTATTTAAATAGACTATTTTGTAGCTTGAGTGCGCGCAACAATTGATTGAAGAAATCAACTTCTGACTAAGTGATTTGCATAAAAATTGAAACGCTCGTTTTCATCCCGTGCACACTGATGATGGTGCATATGAAAGATTTTTGTAGTAATTTCACGTGAATGTGCATCTTTGCATTTCGGACGCGTTGCAAATGAGATCCGCGCAGCATCCCCTCTCCTCGCTTCTCATTGTTTGTCACTGCTGTCCTCGCTTGAGCCTCGATCGTGTCTGCAAAAGACAAAAATCCTGCTGGAGTTGTTACAGACCTGAAGGTAAGGTCCAAAAACGGGCTCTTTGTAAAAGAATGGTGAAAGATGATGAATGGATCGCGTGGTTTGAAGGTGCACGCTGGGTTTGTTCCTGTAGGCTACAGATTAGATTGAGACTTTGAATGGCGCGATATAAGTAATGATCGTCAGTCACTGTACGGGACATGTATTTAATGACTCTCTGTACATTAAAGGAGCTGCAGAGGAAAGACAAAGCCAGACACGTGCAGAATGTTCAAAGTGTGAGCAAAGAGAATCTGCAAGTGTATGCAACATCTTGACATTGATTATATTGCAGTGTTGTGCATTGCAAGATGCATTTTAATATGTAATATAGCCTACTAAAAATTAATTGCGAGTATACTGTGATTGGGAGTGGATCTGTTTGTATTGAACCTTTAGAAAAAAGTCAAGAAATATTTGTATTTTACACTTGATAAATTTTGCATTTATTATTTTGTTTTAAATGAATATGCATTTAATTGCATTATTAATTAATGTATAAATACAAATAATTTAATATTTTAAATATTTATCTTCATTTAAATGTTTGTCATTTTAATTATTAATATATGGATTTATTTTATAAATCAAGAATGTCTTTTTATGAAATTGTAGTTTAACGTATGGGGATGGTCATATACCTTAATTTATGCTTTAATCACACACACACACACACACACACACACACACACACACACACACACACACACACACACACACACACACACACACATATATATATATATATATAATTTTTTTTTTATGTTATCGGCCCGATAAGAAAATTTGGCCGATACATTAAAGCCGATAAATAATGTATTATTTCCTTCAGCTGATGCACACTTTTCGCCATGATCGTTTTGAATTGATTCAATTTATGATTGGAATCACTTCAAAAAAGGAAACTATGGTTAAAGGGTTAGTTCACCCAAAATTGAAAATAATGTCATGTATTCGTCACCCTCATGCTGTTCCACACCCGTAAGACCTTCGTTCATCTTCACAAATGAAGATATTTTTGTTGAAATCCAATGGCTCAGCGAGGCCTGCATAGGCATCAATGTAATTTACACTCTCCATTAATGTACTAAAAACATATTTAAATCAGTCCATGTGAGTACAGTGGTATAATATTAATATTATAAAGCGACGAGAATATTTTTCGTGCACCAAAAAAAAAAAAAAAATGACTTGGTGATAACCGATTTCAAATCACTTCGGAGCGTAAACGAATTAGCGAGTCGATTCAGTGGTTCGGAGCGCCAAAGTCACGTGATTTCAGCAGTTTGACACGCGAAGCTTCATGAAGCAGTGTTTTGAAATTGGTTATCACTATATAAGTTGTTATTTAGTTGGTTTTTTTGGCGCACGAAAAGTATTCTTGTCGCTTTTGTAATATTAATATTATACCACTGTAATAACATGAACTGATTTAAATATGTTTTTAGTACATTAATGGATCTTGAGAGTTTAAATTACATTGATGCCTGTGCAGGATTTCAACAAAAATATCTTCATTTGTGTTCTGAAGATGAACGGAGGGCTTATACGGGCGTGGAACGGCATGAGGGTGAGTAATACATGACGTTATTTTCATTTTTGGGTGAACTAACCCTTTAAGTTTAACATGTGCAGTGCAAGTCTGTCATATAAGCTGTATAAAATTATAATAGAACATAATTGTGTACTTGGGACAAGGCTTTTAATGGTGAGACTTTTGTTTTTGTAATCAGGCTCTCAAAAATTATATAACAATTTGGATTTAGATTTATCGGCCAATATATCGGTTATCAGCTTTCAAATATAAAGAATTATCGGTTTATGGTATCGGCCAAAAATGTTCATATCGGTGCATCCCTAATATATACACAGACAGACACACACACACACACACACACATTGATGATAATGATGCAACCATGGTGTTTTTGAGACCTGTCCATTCTTGTCTCTTAATTGGATGTTCCTTGTTACCTAATTTGTCTATTAGTGGTCGACTAATAGTCTATAAATTACTCCATTCCGTGGAGTTTTTGTACACCTCATTGTACTTAACGACACTCTTAGTGGCAAATTAGTGATGTTTACGGCTACCAAACTTATAAATGGCAAGTGACCTCATGAACTCAGGGAGTGAATTGTCTTAATTGTTTTTAAACTTTAACCTTAGTCTTTACATAAGTGGAATGAGAGCGGGACTTACCAGAACTTCACAGAACTCAGTACTGCTAATTCCAGAGAAGCCTATTGGATTGCATGTGTTTAAGTAAACACCTATTATGAAGAAACCTTGGAATAAAAACACAATAGACGTGGAAAATGAGCAATTGCTGCTGGGTTTGAGTTTGTTATATGTGACCCTGGACCACAAAACCAGCCATTTATACAAGATTTATACATCATCTGAAAGCTGAATAAATAAGATTGATGTATGGTTTGTTAGGATAGGATAGTATATATTTTCCAATTATTACAATATTTGGCCGAGATACAAAAAATATCTAAATATTGAGAAAATCGCCTTTAAAGTTGTCCAAATGAAGTCCTTAGCAAGGCATATGACTACTAATAATATTTTTTTTATATATTTATGGTAGGAAATTAACAAAATATCTTCATGGAGCATGATCTTTACTTAATATCCTAATGCTTTTTGGCATAAAAGAAAAGTCCATCATTTTGACCCATACAAAATCCCACAAATATACCCGTGCGACTGGTTTTGTGGTCCAGGGTCACGTATTGATGTGTTTTGTTAAAGATGATGACTTTATCAAATACATACAATAATTTATAAGCATGTGGACAGCTTTGTGTTGGGTTCGCACAGATTAAAGGTTCACATTTCCAGTTAAAATAGACCCAGATTTATTTATAGATATTTCACAGAAACCGCAAAAAAAGAACCACTAAAGAATCTCATAAGTCACCTAAACTCCTAGTATTAAGACGCACATATATGCCTGTCTGTACACTGACCAGCCAAAACCTGATTAGTGTTTTCTGACAACCGTCTTAAAGCTATGTAGGACAGCCAATGAGGAGCTGTGGAGAGAGTTCAGCGCAGGTCCGTGACACACTAAAACAGGCTTTTAGATGATCTCACATCCTGTCAAGAGTGAAGCCGCCCACTGTCCGTCAGTAGCTGAAAAATGAGACTTGAGCTGGTTTCTGCTTTGCACTTTGAACCCTAAAGGATGCAAAGACGTTTTTGATTTGGAATTCTAACTGGATTTATATTAGGAATCAGGCCTCATGGCTCCTGGACTATTAGGGATTGTTTTGGCTGCAAATAAAGGTACATCTTTGATTTAGTGCTCACTCTCATAGCCGATTGTCACAGATCACAGGCGTAGGTCTTTGTTGGTCACTTTATAAAGAGGTTTCTCTTTTTTTTTTATCCTCTTCAGAAATCCCTGTCGAAGCTCACACAGAAATGGGGCGAAAGGAGGGCGACTTTGATTGGAAGAAGAGCACGGATAACATCCAGGATGTGTTTGAGTTCATGGAGGTGCTCGGAACGTAAGTACACATTTAGTTCCTCTTATTAATCATTGTAAAAGCTTTGAATGGTTTTATAAACATCATTTTGTCAGTAGGAATTTCTTCTTTTTTTGGGAATATATACTGACAGAATTTATGTCCCAAGTATAGCTTCAATTTACTTCCTACATGCAGCTGATTAATAAAAAAGTGTAAACAAATACTGTGCTTAAAAAGTAGTTTATAGTGCACATTATTCAATTTTAAAGATATTTTCCAGAAAGCTGATTTTCCTCACCTCGTGTTTACCCAACCCCTGTGTGGGACTCTTGGTAATTCACGGCTTGGGAGATTAGTTGTTCATTCAGAAAGAAAAAAACAAACTCAGGAGCTTCAGCTTTAACTGTCTTTACATTTTAAAAGGTTAGTTCACCCAAAAATGTAAAATGCTGTCATTATTTACTCACCCTCATGTCGATCCAAACCCGTAAGACTTTCGTTCATCTTCGAAACACAAATAAAGATATTTTAAATCTGAGAGATTTCTGTCCCTCCATTGACAGCTACACAACTACCACTCTGACGCTTCAAAAAGTAAACGTATTAAAGAGAACGTATTGATTCTAATATGAATTCATAACTAATTCATATGAACATTTTCTGAAGCGACACGATCACTTTATATGATGAACAGATTTCATTTAGGCTTTTATTTACATAAACATTCATCAACTTACACATCAGCTTCAGCAAGAACCAATGAGGTTCATTCTCGTGTTACGTATCACGTTTGAGCTTCAGCAAGAACCAATGAGGTTCATTCTCGTGTTACGCATCACGTTTGAGCTTCAGCAAGAACCAATGAGGTTCATTCTCGTGTTACGTATCACGTTTGAGCTTCAGCAAGAACCAATGAGGTTCATTCTCGTGTTGCGCATCACGTTTGAGCTTCAGCAAGAACCAATGAGGTTCATTCTCGTGTTGCGCATCACGTTTGAGCTTCAGCAAGAACCAATGAGGTTCATTCTCGTGTTACGCATCACGTTTGAGCTTCAGCAAGAACCATTGAGGTTCATTCTCGTGTTGCGCATCACGTTTGAGCTTCAGCAAGAACCAATGAGGTTCATTCTCGTGTTACGCATCACGTTTGAGCTTCAGCAAGAACCAATGAGGTTCATTCTCGTGTTGCGCATCACGTTTGAGCTTCAGCAAGAACCAATGAGGTTCATTCTCGTGTTGCGCATCACGTTTGAGCTTCAGCAAGAACCAATGAGGTTCATTCTCGTGTTACGCATCACGTTTGAGCTTCAGCAAGAACCAATGAGGTTCATTCTCGTGTTACGCATCACGTTTGAGCTTCAGCAAGAACCAATGAGGTTCATTCTCGTGTTGCGCATCACGTTTGAGCTTCAGCAAGAACCAATGAGGTTCATTCTCGTGTTGCGCATCACGTTTGAGCTTCAGCAAGAACCAATGAGGTTCATTCTCGTGTTACGCATCACGTTTGAGCTTCCACAAGAACCAATGAGGTTCATTCTCGTGTTGCGCATCACGTTTGAGCTTCAGCAAGAACCAATGAGGTTCATTCTCGTGTTACGCATCACGTTTGAGCTTCAGCAAGAACCATTGAGGTTCATTCTCGTGTTGCGCATCACGTTTGAGCTTCAGCAAGAACCAATGAGGTTCATTCTCGTGTTGCGCATCACGTTTGAGCTTCAGCAAGAACCAATGAGGTTCATTCTCGTGTTACGCATCACGTTTGAGCTTCAGCAAGAACCAATGAGGTTCATTCTCGTGTTACGCATCACGTTTGAGCTTCAGCTAGAACCAATGAGGTTCATTCTCGTGTTACGCATCACGTTTGAGCTTCAGCTAGAACCAATGAGGTTCATTCTCGTGTTACGTATCACGTTTGAGCTTCAGCAAGAACCAATGAGGTTCATTCTCGTGTTACGCATCACGTTTGAGCTTCAGCTAGAACCAATGAGGTTCATTCTCGTGTTACGCATCACGTTTGAGCTTCAGCAAGAACCAATGAGGTTCATTCTCGTGTTACGTATCACGTTTGAGCTTCAGCAAGAACCAATGAGGTTCATTCTCGTGTTACGCATCACGTTTGAGCTTCAGCTAGAACCAATGAGGTTCATTCTCGTGTTACGCATCACGTTTGAGCTTCAGCAAGAACCAATGAGGTTCATTCTCGTGTTACGCATCACGTTTGAGCTTCAGCAAGAACCAATGAGGTTCATTCTCGTGTTACGTATCACGTTTGAGCTTCAGCAAGAACCAATGAGGTTCATTCTCGTGTTACGCATCACGTTTGAGCTTCAGCTAGAACCAATGAGGTTCATTCTCGTGTTACGTATCACGTTTGAGCTTCCACAAGAACCAATGAGGTTCATTCTCGTGTTACGCATCACGTTTGAGCTTCAGCTAGAACCAATGAGGTTCATTCTCGTGTTACGCATCACGTTTGAGCTTCAGCTAGAACCAATGAGGTTCATTCTCGTGTTACGTATCACGTTTGAGCTTCCACAAGAACCAATGAGGTTCATTCTCGTGTTACGCATCACGTTTGAGCTTCAGCTAGAACCAATGAGGTTCATTCTCGTGTTACCTATCACGTTTGAGCTTCCACAAGAACCAATGAGGTTCATTCTCGTGTTACGCATCACGTTTGAGCTTCAGCTAGAACCAATGAGGTTCATTCTCGTGTTACGCATCACGTTTGAGCTTCAGCTAGAACCAATGAGGTTCATTCTCGTGTTACGTATCACGTTTGAGCTTCCACAAGAACCAATGAGGTTCATTCTCGTGTTACGCATCACGTTTGAGCTTCAGCAAGAACCAATGAGGTTCATTCTCGTGTTACGCATCACGTTTGAGCTTCAGCTAGAACCAATGAGGTTCATTCTCGTGTTACGTATCACGTTTGAGCTTCCACAAGAACCAATGAGGTTCATTCTTGTGTTACGTATCACGTTTGAGCTTCAGCTAGAACCAATGAGGTTCATTCTCGTGTTACGCATCACGTTTGAGCTTCAGCAAGAACCAATGAGGTTCATTCTCGTGTTACGCATCACGTTTGAGCTTCAGCAAGAACCAATGAGGTCAATGAGGTTCATTCTCGTGTTACGCATCACGTTTGAGCTTCAGCTAGAACCAATGAGGTTCATTCTCGTGTTACGCATCACGTTTGAGCTTCAGCTAGAACCAATGAGATTCATTCTCATGTTACGCATCACGTTTGAGCTTCAGCAAGAACCAATGAGGTTCATTCTGGTGTTACGTATCACGTTTGAGCTTCCACAAGAACCAATGAGGTTCATTCTCGTGTTACGCATCACGTTTGAGCTTCAGCAAGAACCAATGAGGTTCATTCTCGTGTTACGCATCACGTTTGAGCTTCAGCTAGAACCAATGAGGTTCATTCTCGTGTTACGCATCACGTTTGAGCTTCAGCAAGAACCAATGAGGTTCATTCTCGTGTTACGCATCACGTTTGAGCTTCAGCTAGAACCAATGAGATTCATTCTCATGTTACGCATCACGTTTGAGCTTCAGCAAGAACCAATGAGGTTCATTCTCGTGTTACGCATCACGTTTGAGCTTCAGCAAGAACCAATGAGGTTCATTCTCGTGTTACGCATCACGTTTGAGCTTCAGCTAGAACCAATGAGGTTCATTCTTGTTACGCATCACGTTTGAGCTTCAGCAAGAACCAATGAGGTTCATTCTTGTTACGCATCACGTTTGAGCTTCAGCTAGAACCAATGAGGTTCATTCTCGTGTTACGCATCACGTTTGAGCTTCAGCAAGAACCAATGAGGTTCATTCTTGTTACGCATCACGTTTGAGCTTCAGCAAGAACCAATGAGGTTCATTCTTGTTACGCATCACGTTTCAGCGTCTGCAAGAACCAATGAGGTTCATTCTCATGTTATGTGTGATGAAACAAGCCGTCCAATTAGATTTGAGCTTACCCGAGCCACTGCTGTGCACAAAAGTGTGAGAGTGGTGTCTTTGTTTTGAAAACCCATGTAAGGAAAGGTTTTCCGGAAAAGAGAAGCGAATGTTATCATTGGTGTCTGAGAACAGATTAATTCTCCCATGTTCTTTATACAGATTTATATTCATTTTCCACTGAGTTATGCAAAAAACAAATGTTTGGGAGTCTGTTTGATGATGCTACTCTTAATCTTGACACTCTGAAGCTTATATCCATTATCCCATCTGAGCTACTTAATGGGTCTCAGCCTGTAAACCAGACAGCAATGATCCGGCCCATTTGTCCTGAACCGGTTGTGTCATTGCGGGCGCAGAAAGCTGACTAAACTGTGAGCTCAGCAGACACGAGCAGCTGTACATTGTCTTTGCTGACTGTCCAGTGATAACTAAGCAGAATAATGTTTCATTAAGGCTGTTGTCCCTGAAGACAGACGCTATGAGATCAGTGTGCAAGCATCAGAAACATTATTTGGGACGTTCGTTTCCATGTTTCACAGAAGTCTGTAAATAAATGATCAGTGACAGTGTGATCCAAAAGTCTTAGTCTTCTTCTGAATGATGTTGCTTGTTGAGGGTGTGCGTTTTATCCAGTGGAGGCTGTAGCATTCAGGTCACCCTGCGTCTGTAGGTGATTCAAGGGTAAAGCACAGGTTAAGACACTTCTATCGAGTGTGTTAATCACTTTGGCAGACAACAACGGGGATCACAGACACCAGGGAACAGCTAACAGGATAGGAACAGCTTGCGATAATCTACCGAGCATGGCCTGCAATGTGCTGTCTATTACGCAGATGACGATTAAATTATTATTCTTGATTACTTTCATTGATTAAGGCAAGAAACCAAATGTGAATGGGGAAAACAATGTAGATATCACCATACTTCCCCAGTTGATTGATTACATTAAGAATTGCAAACATTTTCGTATTACAGTTTCCTAAAATGTTGTTTAAATGAGGCATTATCTAATTAAATATGCAATTTTGTCCACTTTTTAATTTTGTCATCATTGTTTTCATTTATTTTGGAGAATTTTGCCACTGTGTTACTTTAGTATCAAAATAGAGTTATAGTTTTGATAATAATTTTGAATTCAATTTTATGTTAATATTTTCCATTTTCTTTTTAATTTCAATTAAAATTTTAGGGGTTTTGTTTAGTGCGTGCGTGCGTGCGTGTGTTTTGAATATGTCTATATAGTTTTTTATAAATTTTATTTCATTAAACATTTATCTTATTAAAGGAAAATGTTTTTTAGGGTTTTAATTTTAGTTTGTTTATTTATTTGTTAATTTATTTTTATAGAAGTTTACAATATGCAGGTCATAAAGTGAGATAATTATCTACTTTCAAGCATAAACTACTGTGTCTAGAGAGCTCTGTCACAACCTGCCCTTGCCTGTGGGTGTTACTGGCACCAGTGGGGCATTATGGGCCCTGGGGAGTTGAGCACAGTGGTTTCCTCTGACAAAAACAACCTGAAATAAACTCCCACAATCCCTCCGCAGGCTTCCACTGGAGTTAACACCCATCAGGATGAAGTATACAACATCTAAAATGGGCATGAATCAAATATTCTATGATGAAAAGTCACGTTTCTATATATTTCATTGGCAGTTTTCTCTGCCTTTGGGCACATTCTGTGCACTGACCTTCAGTTTGAGCTTTATTTAGTTTTTGTATTCATGCATTTCATTGAAATCCACAGTATTTAATGAATTCAGGACTTTCTAAAGGATTATTCACTCATGACGTAAGTGAAGGTAAGCACACATCTCTGAGCTCATTCGGTGCAGGAAAAGATGCTGTGGAATATGTGATAGACGCTGGCAGTGTCAGGGAGACGCTTGTTTCATGAAGCTCCGTGTGTGTGATTTTAAGCATTATGAATTCAGTGCTATATCAAAAATAAATACCTACAAAAAATTATAATATATAAATACATTTATTTTAAGTAGCAAATGTTATTAAAAAAATTATTCATTTAAAAATAATAAATTTAGTGAGATTTACACTCAAATTACGCAGAACACTTATTTTCAAGATATATTCTCTTAATGTTTTTTAAATATTGCACGGAGAACGATGGCATTTATAATAAATACTGCAATATTAAAATGAAAATAAGAATTTTCCATTACTTGGCGACTTACAGTTCTTACAGTTTTACCTCTCAGGTAAATTTTTCTTTGTCTTATCTTTTTTAAATGAAGGGTATGATTTTTCAAAAAAATTATTGAATATTGTTCATATACTAGGGCATGAACAATACAATAGGTTCTACACTACCTATTAAGTCAATCACTGAATATTGAATTCATTTCTAATCATTTTAAATAACCAGCTAATATTCATTAAGAATATAAACAAATTTTATATTACTGTAATTGTCTAGATTGGCAATATGTGTTTTTTTTTATTTCGACACATGTAATATTTTAAACTGTTATTTTGTAACTACATTTGTGCAGTAAACGAAAGAAGATCTACATTTCTCATTTTAATTCATGGAGATGGAGACATGGAAAATGTGCCATGCTTTAGAGGAGGATATCTGTCTCCTGGTGGAAAACAAACACTTTTAAAATGACATGAAATGATCACTATAACCAGTAGATGGCAGCAGAGGACACTCTCATTGGCTCATTTGCCATTTCCACCGCCTTTTTATAGTTCTTTTTTTTATGTGATTAATTTTATAACAAATTTTATTGCAATGAAGTATGCAGTAAAGCAGGAGTAGGAAAAGCTTCAAAGTCTCATGCCATTTGGAGGAAAGATATTTCATAAAATAAATAAACCCAGATTTTACAGTGTATGGGAAACCATCTTGAATTGCTCCCGAATCATATTATGTAACTGCATTTATGACAAAGAACTACAGATGCAGATATCATAACAATCTATCAATAAATGCACACACATCCTCTGCTTTTGAGGCTGTGCTGCTATGGATTTAAGAACATACTGAATAATGCAGACTGATATGCGGGGATTAGCCGAAGCCTGCCACCGGATTCATATGAGTTTTAAGGGGAGCGATCATGAATTAGTGTGCATATTACGGAGTTAATTGCACATTTTTATGGGGGTTGGGGGGGAATTTAGAGGTGGCTGAAGCCTCCTAAAATGGGCTTAGTGACACCCCTGATGATAAGATTATTAGATGAATAATATAAAGATTTGCAGCAGGTAAACCAGTGATACCATAATCTCAGCAGCCTTTCTCTATAGCCTGGATAAGACTGTCTTATTTAACCAATCCCATGCTAATTGTAACCTAGCCTCTTTCCGTTGGAGGCCTTACAGTGCCCTGGTTGCAGGCCTGTGTTTTTATAGAAGCACCTGGATACCAGAGCCATTAGTGTTTCCGTTGCATAAGGGATTTCACATGTAATCCTCATGCCAGGACAGCCATTCCAGGTTACAGCTGAGGAGAGCATGGAGAAAAGACAATTATGCCCTTTAGGTGATCTTCCAAAGCCCCTACCACCAGCAGCCATTAAAAATAAATATTGTTTGAATTGTCCGTTTACATAATTAGTTTGTCAATTCAGGGGGAAATATAGTCTGAGTCCTTAATAATTAATTAAGTGCTCTGATTAGTTTGCGAAGACGTTCAAGTGGTTGTTAGCTGTACAGCCATTTAGAAAATTGATATGTGTTTACCTACAATTATAAATCAATTGCACTAATAGTAATTGTGTCACACATTGCTACCAGATCTCCCTGGCCTCTCATGTACCTTTCACATGCTAGCATTTTTAGCTGTTATTAAAATCTTCATTAAAACCTGCTTTACTCTCAGGGGGACGTGCCACACTGATAAACCAGGATCATGCTCTCTCTCTCTCTCTCTCTCTCTCTCTCTCTCTCTCTCTCTCTCTCTCTCTCTCTCTCTCTCTCTCTCTCTCTCTCTCTCTCTCTCTCTCTCTCTCTCTCTCTCTCTCTCTCTCAAAAACATGATCCCAGGTAATTGCACATTCAACCTTACCCCATCTTTCTTTCTTTGTTTTCTCTAGGGGAGCATTCTCAGAGGTCTTCATGGTGAAGGAGAGAAAAACAGGGAAGCTTTTTGCTATGAAGTGTGTGAAGAAGAAAAACAAAAGGGACATCAACCTGGAGAATGAAATCGCTGTGTTGCGGAAGTAAGAATGAAACCAGCACTAGCTGTGATGTAAAAGTCTTAAGCTTTAAACAGAATACTATTAGCTATACAATGAAATTGAAATGGGAAGATTGAAACTAAAACAGAAATTCAAACCCAATGTAGGATATTGAAATTATAGAAGCTTGTTTCCGCCACAGGAAAAAAAATGCAAGGTAGGTAATGTAGGTAATTCTAACTTTTTTCTCGCTATTGCGAGTTTGTATCACACAACTCAGACTATTTTTCACATAATTTTGAGGTATATTCTCACATTTGTGAGTTATAAAGTCTTACTTTGCAATTGAAGGATATAAACTTGCATTTCAGAGGGGGAAAAAAAGAGTCAGAATTGCTATATAAACTCGCTTATATCTTATCATTTGGGCTTTATAACTCGCAATTGTGGGATAAAAACCTTGCAATTCTAAGAAAAAAGGCAAAAAAGCCTTGCAAGTTTTTTTCTTGCAAATGCGAGTTTATATCTCGCAGTTCTGACTTTTTCTCAGAATTGTGAAATAAAAGGATTAACCTGGTCAATTGGTGGAAAACAAACACTTTTAACATGAAAATGACATGAAATTACCACTATAACCAGTAGGTGGCAGCAGAGGACACTCATTAGCTCAATTGCCGAATTGCGATATAAACTTATATCTTATAATTTGGGCTTTATAACTCACAATTGTGGAATAAAGACTAAAGCAAAAAAAACAAAAAAACATGCAATTCTGACTTTCTTTCTCTCAGTTCTGACTTTTTCTAACAATTGTGAAATAAAAGGATTAACCTGGTCACTTGGTGAAAAATGAATACTTTTAAAATGAAAATAAACTTGCAAATTGCGAGTTATAAAGTCCAAATTGTTCGATATAATCCCTCAATTCTGAGAAAAAAAGTCAGAAAAATTAGATAAAAAGTCACAATTAGCTTTTTTTATTGTTTTATTCCATGGCGGAAACAAGCTTCCTGATTGTGCATGCATTTGAAACCACATTTATCTGATTTAAAAAGCAGCATAACTGTATTTCTTTATACTAACTTCTTAATTTGTTGTCATATAGGATCAAACACGACAATGTGGTTTGCTTGGAGGATTTCTATGAAAGTCGGACGCATTACTACCTGGTCATGCAGCTGTAAGCACATCTATTTGTATTATCGGCCACTGAAGCGACTTCAAATCTCTTTGTGTCTTTACAAGCATTTTTTTAACAGCATCTTTACAAATTGCTCGTATCCCATCAGAGTTTCAGGTGGTGAGCTGTTTGACCGGATCCTGGACCGGGGCATGTACTCAGAGTTGGATGCTAGTCAGGTTATCAAACAGGTGCTGGAGGCAGTCAACTACCTCCACATAAATGGCATCGTACACCGTGATCTTAAGGTACAGAGACGCCACATTCACACAAACATCTGCATATATCAGGGGTGTCCAAACTGGTCCTGGAGTGCCACTGTCCTGAAGAGTTCAGCTCCAACTTGCCTCAATACACCAGCCTGGAAGTTTCTACTAATCTTAAGACCTTGATTAGCTGGTTCAGGTGTGTTTAATTGGGGTTGGAGCTGAACTCTGCAGGACAGTGGTCCTCCAGAAGCAGGATTGAACACTCCTGGCATAGAGTATATAGACAAAATCAACAAACATGGACTTAAAGGCACAAAACTTTCTGGATGTGTATTCTCTCTGCAGCCAGAGAATCTGCTATACTACTGCCCTGATGAGAACTCCAAGATCATGGTCAGTGATTTCGGCCTCTCGAAGATGGAAGACCATGGCATCATGTCCACGGCCTGTGGGACTCCGGGATATGTCGGTGAGAATGATGTCAAATAAATGAGGTTTTTGACAGCCAGTGAATTTCAAAGCACAAGCGACACCTCTGTAACCTAGTTGGTTTTTGATTCATTGTCTGTTTCTCTGAGTGATGAACAATACTCTGTGGTAAATACTGCCAGGGTCGTAGCCAGGCCCGCTCAGTTTTTTATACAAATATAATAATATTTGTTAAATAACAGTTTTTTTAATTATTTAATGTAATTACAAAATTATTATAACATCTCAAATACTAAAATAAATGTGTTTTTTTTTCAGTCTATGGTTTTTGCATAATGCTTGATGAGTTTTATTGACAGCTGTGTTAGGCAATTAGGTGTCACATGTATGTCACACGGCTCACTCCTGTGAGTTCATGAAGTGTGTTAACCTATTCACTTAGCCTATAATTTGCATCTTGCACTATAAAACCAAAAACATTTAAGAAAATAAAAAAGTACATGTGTTTGTATTTCCTCACAGCCCCTGAAGTGTTGGCTCAGAAACCCTACAGCAAAGCCGTTGACTGCTGGTCTATTGGAGTCATCACCTACATCCTGTAAGTCCCTCTCTAGCAGGAATGTCATTTCTAGGAAACTGATTTTGCACTCCACATTACCAAGTGAGTTGGACTGTAAACAGCACTGTTATTTACTGAGAGTGATAAACAGATGCCAGGTTCTTAATTTGGAAACCTAAAGCTTACTGTTTGTCAAAACTGACAGATTAGCAGTTTCCGAGGCCATGTTTCCGTGATGTTTAAAGGGGTGGTAAAACGCATTCTTTCGAAGGCTTGATTGTGTTTGTGGGGTGCACTGTAACGTGTTCATGCTTCGATTTAAAAAAATCGCATTATTTTTCATATATTTGACCTTTATTCTACACTGCTCTGTCCCTCCTTGTAAAAACGGTCTGATGGTTTCCGGGTTCTATGAAGCCGGTCCCTCAAAAATACGCAATGGGCTCAGATTGGTTAGCTGGCCCAGTGTGTTGTGATTCGCTAACCGCCTAGTGCACGTTTGTCGGAAACGTCACGCCCCTTACCTTTACCGGTAGACTGTGCTTTGGGTAGTATTAGAAACAATGGCGTCAATAAAACCATACCAATTTGAGCCCGAATCAGACCTAGACAATTTTAGTGAAGATGATCGAGCAGAACCTGTTCAGTCCTCAAGAGTAAAGACTGCGGATCTATAGTGATCGCTACTGAATGGCACTGTTACTTTTGTATTTTTAGAACGATTATAGCCAAATATCTGTCGCAAGAACGAACACTAAACATTGGCTTTACTAGTAGTAGCCAAATCAAACACAGAACCATGTTTAGCATGCCTGTAGATAAACAATACATAAAAGCTCTAATCAAAGAATAATTTACACTAATGCCAAGTTCGCTGTTGAGATTTAAAAAAGTTTGTAACGTTAGGTGTTTGTCGGAAAAGGTTAAGTATGAATGAGCATTTAACAAACTGGTTTGCAGAGCCAAACAGCGTTGTCATGTTTACTTCCTTGCTACAACGTACAATTAACAATACGAACTATTACAGGAAAACACATCGACAAAAAATAAATCATACTTACAGGCTGTGGCCCGTAAACAGCTTCTGTTTTTAAATCCACCTTTCAGGACAAGCCGTTGTGCGAATCCTGCATTGAACTCGCAAAGATTGTGGAAGCTTTCCTCCGTTAAATGTGCAGTGGGAGCCGCGCGCGCCCGTCGTGCATTCACACACTGGCAGTGAACCGCGGCTAGTGTATTGCAAATACAGACGAATATTGTCCATTATGTCACATTTTCCGGTCTTCTCCTCCGACCCCTGTCTGTCTCGTGCTTTGATTTATGATGGGCAGCATATATCTGCTGCAAATGCGACCTGTTCCCCTGTGTCTCATACACACATGCATATAACATGTTGTATGTTAAACACACTGCAACGCACCCCCGTCCCTAGGAAGGCTGAACAAAGTGGACCTGCAATCCAGATGAAAATAACAGCGTTTCGTCGGCATTGGCAACAACACTCCAGCCTACTAACTAGCCTACCACAACAACTATTCCCCAACATTACACACTAGCTAAAGTTAGAAAAGTGAAATTGTGGTTTACCACCCCTTTAAGTTCACACAGAATACATAGGACAATGTAGGTCTCTCAGAAAGACGACACCCCCTGGTGGCTGTTTTTGGTTCGTTCACTTTAGGGGTTCTGCTAACTGTAAGTATCTTTGCAACTACATGTCAACTAACTCTCATCAGAGTATTATGAGACTGTTAGGCTAGTGTTATGTGTTAGGGTTCAGGTTAGTTGAGTAAGTTGACATGTAGTTGCAAAGTTACTTATAGTATAGAATATCAGTTTGGGAGCATCAAAATTGTGTTAGCAGATATTAAGCAGACTAATTATACTCTAATGAGAGTTAGTTGATATGTAGTTGCAAAGTTACTTAGAATGTCTAAAGAGGACCATCAATATAAAGTTACCATTTATTTTGCTTTATCTTCACAGTCTCTGTGGATATCCTCCTTTCTATGAAGAAACCGAAACTCGTCTGTTTTCTAAAATCATGAAGGCGCAGTATGAGTTCGACTCGCCCTTCTGGGATGATATCTCTGAGTCTGGTAAGTATTCAATAATTATTTTCTGCTTATCAGATTGATCTAAACCTCTCTTATGATTCTGTAAGACACACCTGTAACTAGAAACCCCTAACCTCACATATAATTATTATCTCTCTAGCAAAGGACTTCATCCGCAACATGATGCAGAAGAATCCTAAGATGCGTTACGACACAGAACAGGCTCTCAGACACCCCTGGTGAGTGACCGCGGGACACTTTTATTGCTCAAATGTTGCTCTTTCAAAGCCTTAAAGGGATAGTGCACCCCAAAATGAAACAATTACTCAACCTTGTGTCGTTCCGTACTTGCTTGACGCGTGAGAATGAATCTCATTGGTTCTCATGCTTGAGCTTACATTTACCAAATTTGAATGCACTTTGTAAGTTCGCTGATCAATGTTTATGTGAATAAAAGCCTAAATTAAATCTGTTCATCATATAAAGCAATCATGTCTCTTTAGAAGTCTTGGATTAAACCACTTAATTCATAATATGGCTTTATTTTATGATCTCTTAATGAACGTTTTAGGAGAATAGACTTTCAATGGAGGGACAGAAAGCTCTCAGAATTCTTTGAAATGTCTTAATTTGTGTTTCGAAGATGAATGAAAGTCTGGACCGACATGAGGGTGAATAAATGATGACAGAATTTAAATTTTTGGGTGAACTATCTCTTTAAGAAATATCTGCTATGTTTAATTTATGTATACATTTTTTTCAGGTGGAAAAAACTATGAAAAAATGTTTTTTTTAGCCATTGTTGACATACAGAGTATAGTGCTATACAATTGATATGGATAGTATAGCGCAGATCAGTGTGTGTGTTAACTTAAACTAAAACTATTAAATTGTTTTCAGTAATTGAAATAAAGCAGAAATAAAATAAATATGAATATTAGATGATTAAACTTGGCAACAAACAAGTTCTAGTTGAAGTACTAAAATTAATAATTGAAATGAAAAAATAAAGCTAAATAGAAAATACTAAAAACACAAAAACTAATAAAAAATGACAGCACATTGCAAAATTACTAAAACTTGAACTGAAATTAAAATAAAAACAATAAAAAAAAAAAATTAAAAAAAAAAAAAAAAAAATATATATATATATATATATATATATATATATATATATATATATATATATATATATATATATATATATATATATATATATATAATAGTATCACAATAATACAAAAATAACACTGATAATTCTCTCTTGATTTGATGAGAAATATTGAGTTTGTATTGAGATCTCCAAATTCTCCATTTGCTCTCCATTTAATCACATTGCTGGATTAGTCTTTATTTTACGGTGACGTAGTTACATTTTACTTACTCAAATAAGGACTGAGTAATATTAATTCACTACATGTACTATAGAATTAGGGTTTGGTTTAGTTACTTGTAATTATGCGTAATATACTGTTATAACTATATTAAGTACATGTACTAACGTGTAACTATGTTAGGGTGACCATATTTTGATTACCGAAAACCAGGACAATGAGATACTCAAATGATACTCGAAGTTTACTCAAAGATTCCTTATTAATTTCAATACATTTAAAGCAGGCCCCCTCTGTATGGATAGAAAATTGTTATATTAGGGCCAGGATAGGACTTGAAAACAGGACGTGTCCTGGGAAAACAGGACGTTTGGTCACGCTAAACTATGTTACGTATTGCTGTGATGGAGAAACAAAACCCACAAATCGCATATGAGATTGACAGTTGTTAGATTAAACAGGACTAAACCTCTTCCTGTCTTAAAGTCTGGTTAAAAGAGGAAACAAAATCCTCCTGTTTTCCGCGAGGTCTGGTTTTAAATCCAGCTTTGTCCTGCAGGATTATAGGAAAGACGGCCCGGAGTCAGGACATCTACCACTCCGTCAGTGAGCAGATCCAGAAAAACTTTGCCAAATCCAAGTGGAAGGTAAGGTCATGTTTCATAACTCAGTGTATTCTCTGTTTGGAGTTTGTCTCCTGTGGTTTAGTCTCAGATTGTGTAATCAGACCAGAGATCACCCGAAAAACCCAACTAAGTCGTTGATTTGGTCATACATCTTGCCTATAATTGCTCCATCTGTGTGAATATCTGGAACAGACTAGTTTCAGTTAGTTTTAGCAATCTGATTTATACTTTAGAGACACCTAAAGGTGTACTTTTTTGTGATTAAATCAATGGCCTTGAAAAATAATTTAGGTAACAATTCAAGCCTTTATACACTGCCTGGCCAATAGGCAAATGCTTGAGAGTCTGCGATTCGATCATTATTGCAGTGATTATTATGTTTCTAGCATGTCATATGTTTGGCAACAGAAATCAATGCACCTCTTGATGGAAATAACATCACAACATTACATTTTTGGTCAAGATCTTGTACTGACAATGCAACAGTCCAGCACTCTGTAAAGTCTCCTCCAGCACATCCATAGACGTTCAATGAATGTAAGGTCTGTATTCATGTGTGAAACATGAAATGCACAGCAACTACTAGCTGGCCTCCGTTACATTTACACAGAAACCAAATCTGAAGCGGCATGAAATCACAAAAATGTGCATTTACACAGACCGTTTAATGCTTCTCTGAAGCGGCATAAATGCAGTTACACAGGAATTAAAATCACGGGAAACAATGCTCTGAACATTACTATTTTAAAACTACAGTTTTAACAAAGTGTTTTAAACTAATAATAAAAAATACGGCATTTTAACTGAGCATATTGCAAAAAAACATGAAAAACATTTTTTGTTTGTTTTTCATTTTACTTCATGTTTCAATATACAATCAAAGTGAGATTTGGCACTGAATCTGTCTATTAGCTTTAGTTCTTTCCTGCACTGTACTGACTATCTGAAATCCTTATCTCGTCACTACAGCAAGCCTTCAATGCTACAGTGGCCATTCGCCAGATGAAGAAGCTGCAGCTGGCCCACTCTGAGGCCTGTCTGAAGAACGCCCCTACAACTGTGCCTGAGATCAAGGTCATCGCAACATCCACACCTGAATCCGTCCGCAAGAAGCTGTTCTCTGACACCACAGAACAAAATGGCAACATGCCCAGTAATCAGATGAACGTGCCATCCGGCTCCACCGAGTCAAGAAGTCAGTACCACCCGGTCCGGGTCAGTCACAGCGAGACCTCCCATGTTGGGACCCTAAGCATTGCAGAGAAGAGCAAACATGTGTATCACTCGGAGCCAGCTGATCTAAATGGGTATGTGTTTGTGTTTAAAGGTCATGGAAAACATGATGTTTGTTTGATTATTTGAACTAAAACTCTAATACTCTAAACTTGAAACTAAGCTTTGAAAATGTTATTCAGAAACCACCTTGTCAACCATGAGCACATAAACATGAGACATCCCATGTTTACATACTGTACCTGATGAAAGAAAAATGCTTAAACCAGCTTTGCTGGTCTTATCTGGTTCAAGCTAGACTCCCAGCCTGGCCTAGCTTGTGTAAAACCAGCTAACAGACTAGCCTGACCAGTCGGGGAGACTCACTAAAAACGTTTTTCCTTTTTTCCCAGCAACTTGGGGTTTATACGACAACGATGTACTGAAAACGAAAAAGTTATTTTTCACATACAGACAACAACGTTGTCAAAATGATCCCACGTGGATCAGCGAAAGCGACTAAAAACGTATTCTGTTGCCAGGCCAGTAGATGGCGATGTTGCAAACACTATAGACTGAACACGTAAAACGCATGATGTCACCGCTTTCACAAATTCACGTTTTTGTTGTTCATACGGAGGCGATAACGGTACAGTTTTCAAAAACGTGCACATTGAAACCGATTTCAAAAGTTTGTGTTTTCAGGCCCCCAAAACGCTGTTGTCATGTAAATGAACGAATACAGAATGTTTTTTTTCCGTTTTTAGTTGAAAATGGTGTCGTGTAAACATATCCTTAGTGTGGGCAGTTACTCATTTCACATTCGAGAAGGCTAACCAATCATAATAGAGGCCATTTATATCTTAAAGGTACAGTGGCAAAAACTGACCACTTAATTCTAAAGGTCAGAGAGAAGGTGAAAAGAGTTATGCAAAACTCAGTTTCAATGCAAGAAACCTTGACTAACATTGTTAGTGGATATCATGAGTGTTTTAGAACAAGTTCTCTGTTAGAACAAGATTTAGGGCCCTATTTTAACGATCTGAGCGCATGAAAAACGGTCCGCACGCCAGGCGCATGATCCAAAAGGGTTGTACCTAGTCTCTTAATGAGTCATTGGTGTGTTTTGGGCGTAACGTGCAATAAACCAATCAGAGTCTCATCTCCCATTCCCTTTAAAAGCCAGTAGCACTTGTACCATGGCGGATTCGCTATTTACATTGCGGAATATAGACGCCCTCATCGTGATGAGTCAGTTTAAATACACGTGTATTGCCACGATTGGTCAAATAAGTAGCCAGTTTCATTCGTCATTACTGCAAATAGGTAATTCTGATACATGCAATGACTATCCATTATGACATCTAGGCATTTTTATCTTTATGTACACAATAATAATCTTTGTAATCCTTTTATTTTTATTCTTTAAACATGTTTGTGTGCTGGTGCCCGTCCCTGTGTGTGTAATAAGCAGAGTGTACACGCATTGTGCACCCGCCTATAGACGCATATTACTAATACGCCCTTTAAATAACACACAAAATACTGCACTATTGACTTTATACCAGGTTTTTGTTGGTCAGTGGCGCAGTCAGTTTCAGTTCCTCAAAATAGCAACACACCAACAATGCGCCTGAACACACCTGGTTTTCAGACCAGCAGCCCATGGGCGAACAGATGGCACCAGTGCATTTGCTATTTAAACAGCGTGGCGCTAGACGTGTAAATGAGAACTGTGTCGCGATGAAACTAGCAAAAAAAACTTTTGTTGCATCTGCCGTCACCGTGCGCCAGGTGTAAGATAGAGCCCTTAAAGTCATTGTGCTATTCATAACTAATTTTCAGTGTTGTTATTAACTAAAACTAAAACCTTTTTTAAACCCTTAACTGTCATGAAAATGCACTATCCAAACTTAAAGGGCTGTAATTCAAGAGTGCTTTGTAATATAGACTTATGTTTGGGCTTGTTTAGATACTCAGCAGATTATTTCTGAAGTGAAAGCATTTTTATTTTATATAAAACATGGGCGTCGGAAGCAAAAAAAAAAGTGTGTGGGTCCTCAGAATTTTTTTACTGGAGTAGATGCCAATAAGTACAAATATACCACTTTGCTTGCTAAGCGTATAGTTCGGAAAGACAAAATTACGGAAATCGCCATATCATTGAGAGCAGCAGTAGTGTAGGGGTAAGATGCACTGCATCTAGTTTTGACACAAATCGACCTCGGTTCGAGTCCGCCTTTCGCCGAGCTCAATCTACTCCCTTTTCCCATCACATATCAGATCGGAAAGGCATTTATTTTCAATAAAAATGACGAAAATATTAGAAAAGTGGAAATAAAGCGTCTAACATGTGTTTAATAATAAGTGTTTATCGATTAGGGGTAGGTAAACAGACATGTGCTGAATGCTAGAGACGATAAAAGTGAGTGGGTCCAATATCATTGATCGTAAAAAGTGGTTAGGTCTTGTCCCACCCACATACAATGGTTCCGACGCCCATGATATATAATATATATTTTACAAAAAATGTTATTCTAAAATAACTATAAAATCAAAGTCATATATCTAACGAAGTTGTGTTCCAAATTTGAAGTTGATATCACAAAAATTGAAGTCCCCATGAGATTTTGTTTAGGCGCTATACCAAAAATAGCCACCGGGTGTCATCCACTTTCCATTGATTGTTTTTTGATGCAGTTTCCTTTAAATTTCTGTCCAAATATCACTTCCATCACAAAACAGTCACAAAATATGGACCCTTGAGACTCAGAACTTTCCGACGATATGTGTTTTGCCAAGATTAGAAAAGATTTTGATTATAAAGTAGTTAAAATACATTTTGTAATATGAAACATGACGCCGCCCGCTAGAAGAATTTAGTTTCCATGGAAGAAGAAGAAGAAGTACCGTTTCCATGGTAACGCAATGTCTGATTTCAAAACGGGTTTCACAGGATGAATTTTGATGCTTGTATGAATTTGTTCGTATGCTTTCAAATGATAATTACAAAAATATATGATACGAAAAAAAGGCGATCAAAAAAAGAGCGCCAGGCGTCCTGCCAGCGGGACGGTCGGTGACAGTTAAGGGGTTAAAGTTAAAAAAGAGCTTAAATAAAATTAAATATAAGTATTAGATGAAACTATTAGATGAAAAAAATTGAAATGTTGCCTTTGCAACTAACTGAAATAATGTTATACTAAAACGGAAATAAAAATTTAAGCTAAATAGAAAACATAAACTGATAAAAATGACAAAAGCACATAACAAAATCACTAAAATAAAAAAACAAATATTTTTACACAAAATTTTTAAATCTTAACTATAATTGCAGATAAATAGGACAAAAACAAAACTGCCTTTTCCCCTCTGTAATATGAAATGTTTTTGATTCAGAGACAAATGTGGGCCGTGATTTGATTTTATCAACTGGGAATTGCTTTCCATAAACCCTCTAATTATGTACTTTAAATTTTTTCAGGTACGCAAAAAGAAGCTCCAACCGAAACGGGCAGAGCCTGCAGACTGGCGTTTGCTCTGTCATGTGATTGGCTGCAGTGGAATTATGTGATTTTTGACAGGTAAAGCTGACACCTGGATTGTTTAATAACACGTGTGTATATATACGCATATATATGCTACATGCCTCCCTTTCTCGTGCTGGCTACAGGTCTGTGACCTTTCACCCAAACACTGGCTGCTTTCTGTGGGCAGGTCGTGCTGATCTGCTCTGGTCAAGAGGGTTGGAAATACAGCCGGCCACCGGCCCGCACCGCTCTGAAATACTGAAGTTTAGAGGAGTGCCTCCATATCTGCACACACACACACACACACATGCAGCGCACAAACCACACAGAGCACAAATACAGCCTGTCGCACATTCATAAACGACACAGTATCCTTGTAAAAGCTGAAACAGTTGCACATTAGTTGCCGAACCTCAAATTTTGTATTTTCCCTCGAGGAAACAGGACAGTTAATATCTCTGTATTGAAACATTTGGAGCAGGGGTTCGTGTTACTGGACGCTTGTGTAAGGAGTATTAATTCTGTATTTTTTTTGTACATATATGCATGTCTAGTTTGTAATGTGTACCACAGAAATGTGAGTGTTTAAAGCACTTCTGCTTCACTGTAAGCTGTACCTCTCGATATTAGATCGCTGGAATAAGAAACTACTCAACTGAATTTCCAACCTTTACTTTATTCGTTAAATAGTTTTTTTGTTGTTGGTTATTTAACTAGAGTGAATGTTTATTTTTCTAATGCAGAAATTGTTATTGCATGTTTATCTATTCTATATTTTTGTCATATTAAAGCAGATTAAAAACGATTTAACGCCTTTTCCCTCCACTATTGTAGACTAGCCCTTGTTTTGTGCGGTATAATGCAGTACTAGCTATGTGACGTGACACACATGAACTTTACTGTTAGAAATACTGAACTGTAACTAATTATCTGGTAAGAGATTATAATGAAGTGTCCTCTGAACTACAGAAAGGGTTTATGCTTGTGTAGGCTGCTATACTGTCAACGCTTTGTGCAATATTTTTACCAATAAACCCTCAGATTCATCTCTGGTCTAATGTTTGTACTTTTTTTTGCATGCTTAGATCTATTTAAAGAGGTACTCTTTCACAAAGTCTACTACAGTAGAATAGGTTTTCATGCTTCACTGTCAGAAAAAAAGGTACAGTGCTGTCACTGGGGCGGTACCCTAAGGTACAAAAGTGAAAAGGTACATCTTTGTACCTTACTCACCCCTAAATGGTACATATTAGTACCTTAAAAGGTACATATAAGTACTTTAAGAGTGCATATTAGTACCTTAAAGGTACATATTAGTACCTTTTCGGTTTGTACCTTAGGGTACCGCCCCAGTGACAGCACTGTACCTTTTTTTCTGACAGTGTGAATGTTTAAAAACACCTTATTTTTCTCATATTCTCCATTGTTGCAGCACCTCTGTCAGTCACACTGTTTAGTTCCTGTCTTCTGAAAAGCACAGTGTGCTCTGATTGGTCGGCTGGATCAGTCCGTTGTGATTGGTCAGCTGCTTTGTGCGTCTTTGGGAAATGTCCCGCCTCTTACCATAACCACAAGTTTCAACACTACTAACTAACTCAACCAGGCCACGCCCCTTTATTCTGCTTGTGCCTTGAGCAGGAATTATTTAAATGAGGAATATTGTGACACGTTTGCTCCCGGAAGAAAACTCAAGACTACAATTGAGTCATTTCAATGCGACTTTGTAACTTTGCAGAGCTTTTTCATGCTCAAACAGCAACATTACACACTAAAGAAAACATAAAATAGGTTATTTTCAGACTGACGTGCATTTTAGGATATGCACATGTCTAATTTACATACAAATACTGTAATAATTGGACGTTTTTTTTAGATGGTCCCAGTAAACAAATGATGACTGCCCTCAATACGCCGGCTGACCTGGACTCCTGACTGACCTGTAGACGTTGTTGTGCAGGTCACTCACCTGAGCTCAGATTAGCACGAGACTGTTTAGTCATCATCACTGTCATCTTACTGTTAATGCTGGAGGACACTGCTGATATTATGAATGGTCTTAACGTCATTTACTGCTACCTGTTTACTAATAATGTGGTAAATATTATATAAAGTAAATAAAATGTTTGGCATTTTTGGCATCGTAGACTTTTTACATCATAGCATGTTTCATGTTTGATTCAAAAACAGTTTTGGGCATAGGTATTGAGGCATGTTTGAGCATATATATATATATATATATATATATATAATATTTTTTTTTTTTTTTATTATTATTATTATTTATTTATTTATTTTCAGTACATACAAGGGACTCAAGAACAACCATCAACCAGGTAACAATTCACAGTATTAAGAATCTTTAATAATAATAAACTTTTGAACGGGGTCATTTTTATAAAGCTATATGTAAACATCTTTTATGTAAAATATTTTATTCAGGACAGTACTAAATATATATATAATTATACATATACACATACAGTGCATCCGGAAAGTATTCACAGCGCTTCATTTTTTCCACATTTTGTTATGTTACAGCCTTATTTGCAAATTGATTAAATTTGTTAGTTTCCTCAAAATTCTACAAACAATACCCCATAATGACCCCCCATAAAGAATTTTGTTTGAAATCTTTGCAAATTTAAAAAAAAAAAAAATCACATGTACTAAGTATTCACAGCCTTAGCTCAGTACTTTGTTGAAACACATTTAACACCAATTACAGCCTCAGGTCTTTTTGAGTATGATGCTACAAGCTTGGCACACCTATTTTTGGGCAGTTTTTTTCCCCATTCTTCATTGCACCATCAGGTTGGATGGGGAGCGTCGGTGCACAGATCTCTCCAGAGATGTTCAATTGGGTTCAAGTCTGGGCTCTGGCTGGGCCACTCAAGGACGTTCACAGAGTTGTCCCGTAGCCACTCCTTTTGTTATCTTGTGTGTGTGCTTGGGGTCGTTGTCCTGTTGGAAGATGAACCTTCACCCCAGTCTGAGGTCCAGAGTGCTCTGGAGTAAGGCCGTAACCACGTCTTGAACATTGGGGGGGACCAATTTTTTTTTCTTTTTGTAAAGCATAAAGAAACAGAACAGTGAATGAAATTCTAGGTCTAATTCTAGTTGGGAAATATGTCTTTTGGGACTCTTTGCAAACGATATTTGCATTAATTTGCGTCACATATATTATTAGTCCCGAGATTCTTCGTATTAGTGAATGAATACATAGATCTGCTGATTATATTCGAATCCCCCAGTGGTCTGGTGGTAGAATTTTTGTAAACCTTCTTCATTAAAATCAAAGATGTTCATCAATGATTGTATAAGAGCAGGGACACGTTTGTGTGCATTTTGTTTTGTGATTTAACCGGGAAGAATAGTCTCTCTCTGCAGCGATAGATTAACATGCACTGTGTGTGAAGACTGTGCATGAGCCAAAAGAGACAGTAAACCCCGCCTACTTTGATTTGATTGGCCATCTCAATAAATTTGACATTGACGAGCGCTGTTAGACCGCTGAGGAAAACCAGACTAAAATGTAACTTTTAAACCTTTTTGTCATCCTAACAGCAACATACAGAATGCAGCAGAGCAGTGCAAGAATTTCAAATATTTGGGGGGACAATTTGGCTATTTATAATTATTGGGGGGGACTTGTCCCCCTCAATGTCTATGGTGGTTACGGCCCTGCTCTGGAGCAGGTTTTCATCAAGGATGTCTCTGTACATTGCTGCATTCATCTTTCCCTCGATCCTGTCTAGTCTCCCAGTTCCAGCCGCTGAAAAACACCCCCACAGCATGATGCTGCCACCACCGCTTCACTGTAGGGATAGGATTGGCCAGCTGGTTCCCTCCAGACATGACACTTGCCATTCAGGCCAAAGAGTTCAATCTTTGTTTTATCAGACCCTAGAATTTAGGTTCTCATGGTCTGAGAGTCCTTCAGGTGCCTTTTGGCAAACTCTTGTCATGTGTCTTTTGCTGAGGGGTGGCTTCCGTCTGGCCAGCACTAGAAAGAGTCCTGGTGGTTCCAAAACTTCTTCCATTTACAGATGATTATTTTCTTTTAAAAAATCTTTTATAACATTACAAATGCCTTTACTGCCACTTTTGATCAATTTAATGTCCTTGCGGAATAAAAGTAGCCTATTAATTTCTTTAAAGAAATAAAAATCTGACCCATCAACTCACTTAGTCTTTATATAGCTTCACACTTTCCAGATTCACATCAAACTACTAAAACAATCTCATGGGTAAACACTAGCGATCTCGTATATGTCATTGTTCTGATTTGTGATATTTTTTGTGCTCAATTTTTGTGATTTCACGTTGACGTTAAGTTGCATATTAACACATTGAACATGAAACTACATTTGCAACATATTTAACTTCTGTAATGTGATGATGTTGTTGTTTTTTTGAATGGAGAGATTATGCATGGTTATGATATAGTGGTTGATTATTATAATTGCTATTATAATAGCGGGGTGGGTGCTATTATAATTTGGCGCGTAATTTGTCTTGCGTCCTTGATGACGTATGCAGCCTTCAAATGCGACCTCCGGAGGACGCAGCCTTCGAAATGAGACACAGCTGAACTGTCATCTATAACCATGCCAAACACTCCAGGGGTTGACATGACAGAAATGAGTTTCTTCCTGTGTACAGCGTCACGTCTGCTGCTCCAGCACGAGCTGTGCGTGTTGAACGTGGTTTCCCAACACTGTCTGTGCATCTGGGGAAGAGAGCATGACGCATATCAGAGCCAAACAGGTCAAGAGTTTCTGATGCAGCAGCATGTCTAGTGAGTCCATTACCCAACATTCATCTGCCTTCTCACCTCATATGCAAGCAGCCTCCCGAGAGACACACAGCTCTGATGATTCTTACTCCATTTGAAGGATGTGCTTGAGTTGGTATGTTACTGAAAGTGAAAGGTCAGCATGTTTGCTGTTTACAAACTCCATCTTAGTGCAAAACCATTGACTCAGGCAATGTTTATAACCTGTTATTGAAGAAGGTGAAAGATATGATGAAAGATCAGTAGCGTAGCGTAAATGATTATTGGCATAAATGGCATATTGTGTTTTGCTTTTGAACTATTGATAACTTTGCATACTATGGCACAAAAAGCTCATAATTGCTTGAATACATTTAAGCAATTCCCCATTAAACGTCATTATACCATTGCAAATCCTTAATGTTAATTGAAAAAATTAAATTAAAAATATAAACAGAATACAGATTAAAACAAATTTAAATATATTTATATGAAATATAATTATATTTAAATGAATTTTATTAAATTGTACCGCTCATTGTATTATTAATAGATTTCAATTTTTTATTTGAAAGACATTTTTGTTTACATTCAAGATCCGATAAACTCACTGTATATTATTGGTTCTCTAATTCATCCGGCTTGTTAATGTAAGAGCATGAACAGAAGGCAGTGGAGTAAAGGTCATTACAGCGAATGATGTGGCGTCTCTTATCACTGTCTATAAAAATAACAGTAGGAATTTAACTTACCATTCGTTTTCTGACACACCTTATGTATTTTTATTTTCCTTTACTACTAATGTATCACTTAAGGTACCAGTATTACTATTTTTATTTGCACATTGTATGGCGGAAATACTGTTCTTTTTGAAAGTACCATTATTCTTTGAAGTATCCTGAATCCATTACCTTAGCCTTCAGGGTCACATGATTATCAATCAGTTATTAAAGGTGCAGTCCATAACTTTTTGCGCTTTAGCGGTTAAAGCAGCACTAGGTAACTTTTCAACCTTCATAATATATTTTCAAGACTCTTGTGATGATACATCGACTTACAATAGGTTGAATGGCACGTCTGCCATAGCCTGACGGGGTCTGTATCGTTTTTTTAATCGTACTTTTAAACTTCGGGTTTCGGGTAGTAACCCGAGAAAAAAAAGAACTACAAAATTCGACTGCTTTTATGGCATATACGTCACTTCCACCTAGGGTTGCACCTACTGATCATAACTTTCTGAAATGGAAATAAGGAACGGGGGGATGGGGGGAGTTGACATATTTGATACAAACTAATTGATACATTTAGATAAATAGATTTCATACATTATAGCATATTATAATACAATATTTCCCGCTGTTGTCACTTGTCGTCATCGTTGCTACGACACGTGACTCACAATGACTGAAACGACCAATTAAAAGGGCATTCTCTCTAATGATGTTCCAACATGTTAAAAACTGATCATTAGGGGTGTTCGATTCCAGGTTTTTTGGAATCGACTCCAATTCCCGACTCCCACTGTAGGAGTCTATGGAATCGACTCTTCGACTCCATTTACTTTACATCAAAACAGGGTCAGAAATAAGACAAAATTGCAGTTGTTACACACTTAAATTATTTCTCCCCCAACACAAAGCCTTAAAATCCCCTTATTAAAACCTCGCTCCTTTTAGCGTGATCGTCCAAATGAGTCCAATTTAGTCCAATTTAGCGATGACTTGATGAGTGGCTATCAGCGTTTCTACCTAGCTGTTGCCGATACCTCATTTTACACAGGAAAAAAAAGTCATGAAAAAAGCTGTTGTCGAGTGATGGGGCTAAACGCACATGATCATTGTCTTAAAGGGTGAGTTAAAGATATAATTATAATAATGTACACTTTCTTCGGGATGTGAGGTTTTTTTTAGGATTTAGTTTATGAACACAAGGTTAACCATAGAAAACCAAATTTATATTTATTGCATTAATAGGCACTATCAATTAAACTAAAGCTAGCATGGAGGAAGCCTATGTATAATTACAAACTAAAGTCGCTGGTGACTGTTTTCTATTTCTAAAGTAAGCACTCAAATAAGTGTGAAGTTTCTGCGACGCAACAGCTCTCTGACGCGATGTTTTACGTCAGTGTCTGAATTCCTCGCTTCATTTCATTCACTCCTTGCTTGTAGTGCACTCAACTGCCATGCACTTTATAGGGATTAGAGAATTATTAAACAAGTGAGCGATTTCGGACACAGCAACAGAGTCGACACCGAGAGTCAATTCCTGTGCTGGAGTCGACCCCGACTCTGGGGCTATTCAGAGTCGAGGAATCGACTCTTTTGGAGTCGACTCCCCATGACTACTGATCATAGACAAACGGGGAGAAATTAGTTGGCCTTTCTACCGCACACTGCAAAAAATGACTGTGATTTTAACGGTAAAAAACTGTGAAAATGTCTGTCATGGATTTGCACTGAATTGATTCTCAAAAATACGGAACAAAGTGCGTTCCGTATCAGTTCAATACGGAACAAGACTTTTATGTGTCAAATACGGGACGATTCCGTATTATACGGAATGGTTGGCAACCCTACTTCCACCATCACCCCCACTTCCTTAAATTCAGATATGCGAGCCCAACTATCCTTTGTTTGCCGGATGTTATACACGGGTTTCCTGTTTACAAACATTACAGGGTGCGTGCGCATCCTGGAGGCAGAAAGACAGATCGCTGAGCTGGTCCGCTACTGCAACAACCTTAAGTATTGAAGCTTTCCTTATTGTTTGTATATAACTGCTGACTCAATAAAACGTGATTTTAGTTGGATCTGTTTGTCTGTCTTTAATTTTGCAGTGTTGCTGTGATACATGTATGAATGATCATGTCAGGCTAGTAATGTAATCAATTGATCAAACATCACAGATACAGTTATTAATAAGCACTGGCTCTGTTGGTACAATTAACCACGCAGCAACTCCTTGGCATTTTGACTTTCAGACACGCCGCTGCTAACCTACAACACGCGAGATCTCTTCTTTCTGCCTCTCGGTTGCGTGCGCAAGCAGTGATGACGTCGCCGAGAAATCCATGTATAGTCATGGCCGAGGCAGCACAGAAAAAGAAGAAAGCAAAGGTTTTGTCGGAGGAATGCAAAAAGAGGAAGCGAGAAAGTGATCGTATTAAAGTATTATATTTGTTTATTTGTCTTGCCTCAAGCTATAATGAAAATCGATTTTTCAAATTTGAAGATTCATCTATGGTAGCTTGATATTATATTGACGATATATGGTTATTACCTACCACTCAAACATTGAATTGAAGTATAGATTCTGTAAAACGGTAACCAATAGACTAGACTACTATAATGACGCTGGCTTGTAAACGTGAGCATCGCGATCATTTGGCGTTTGAAAAAAAAATAAAATAAAACCCATGAAATTATATTCATATGACATGCTGAAACATATGCCACTGAACCTATGATGAAGACATTTCACACGCGACGCAAGCAGAACACCTGCATGTGAACTCCTCCTGCAGTGTTCAGGGCTATCATAGTTGTCATGTCAACAAATGCACGTGCGATGCATCCCTCTGATGTAGGATGACAGAGTTTACAACAGTAGAAGAGGACAATACTGTTTCCCAACTGTAGGGGGACCCCGAGAGCAAAACCTACCTAGTGCTGCTTTAAAGGTCCCGTTCTTCGTGATCCCATTGTTCAAACTTTAGTTAGTGTGTAATGTTGCTGTTAGAGCATAAATAATACCTGTAAAATTATAAAGCTCAAAGTTCAATGCCAAGCGAGATATTTTATTTAACAGAAGTTCCCTTTCAAAGCCTACAGCGAACGGCTGGCTTGGACTACATCCTGGTACTTCCTTCATAAATGACGTCAGTTGAACAGACTAACCTCCGCCCACAAGAACACGCGAAAAAAGGGGGCGTGGTCTTGTTGCTGTCCCACGTGGAGAAGAGGACGTGTCGCGTGGAGAAAAGGAAGTGTTGCGTTTGAGTGTGTTTGTCGCCATGTCGTCGAGACGCTGTTATTTTTATCCCGGAGTCAAATCACCTTTGTTTGGCTTTCCCAGGGACGCTGTAGAGATCATTAAGCGCATACATCTCCCCGTTAAGAGGCGTGACCTTTCCACGTGCGCTAAGCTGCTGTCGAATCACAACACAGGAACCGTGCCACGTTCGCTAAGCTGCGGTCAAATCACAACACGGGAACCGCAGGCACAATCAGAACTCGTTACGTATTTCTGAAGGAGGGACTTCATAGAATAAAGGAAGTCATCAGCCGTTTTTAGGACAGTGAAAACAGCGGTATACAGATAAGTAAATTGTGTGAAAAATACTGTTTTTTTTAACACACGAAATACATGTTATATTGCACACTGTAAACACAATCAAAGCTTCAAAAAACACGAAGAACGGGACCTTTAAACAGAACTGCATGCGTCTTGCGGAAGAACATTCCAGCCGGAGCTACTTCTCTCTGTTTATGTCTATGGTGAGTCACGCAGGGACTGTGCTCCACCGCAGCAATTCCTACCCGTCTGGCCTGAAATAGTCCCAATATAAACACTTATTATAAGTGTACCATAATGATTCGGGGCAAGACAAAAACACGGTTTGGAAAATGGATTCATGTTGTACAGTCTCATTATATAATTTTTGTAAATCTTGAACACAAAAAAGTTACGGACAGCAGCTTTAAAATAATGTAGGCCACTTTTTTACTGGTAACAAAAGATATTTGGCATTATCAGGACCCGCAAATATTCCCCCATTGCATTATTATACATTATATTCAACATTATATATAATAGTCATATTTATAGTTTTCATTTTGGATCACTATCCACGATACATATTGTTGTATTTTTGTATTGCGATATATTGTTTCAGAAACATTTTTCACTATTATCATCAATGTTGAAAACAGATTTCGCTGCTCAATATTTTCTAGGGGTGTAATGCTATACCCGATATTGTTACACCCCTTAAAAATATTTAGCAGCGAAAAACTGTTTTCAACATTGATGATAGGCCTAATAGTGAAAAATGTTTCTTGAGCAGCATATTAGAATGATTTGTGAAGCATTCTTAGCTATGAAAGTACCATGGGTTTTTTTATAGACATATTCCTCTCATGTCTGTGTTTACGTGTCATATCATCTGCCTTCATCGCCATATCATAATCCAGGACTGTTTGTTGTTAAACATCACACTGCAACGTGTTTCACCGCTCCTCATAACGCCATAAAACTGATCTGTGAACTCTGAATCTGTGTAGATTTAGTATTAACTATCACAGCTGGATCATCAAGTCCTCTGCACTAATAAAACCCTCTTCTCTAAACACACACTCCTCACGTACTGTGCGTTTTCATGTGGTCTCTCTCTCCTCCACTGTCTGTGTGGACCTTGGCAGACCCGGAGTCACTCACCGCTCACATGAAGCAACTTGGACAAAAGTTGCATCTCCTTTCCAGCCTCATGAATATTCATGGAGAATGGGCGTCAACCTTTGCCCACTGGCCTTAAATAGGCAGAGCATTGGTATCTGAGACAACCACTGAAACTCTGAGGATAAAGAGTTATCACCTGAGCGGGTTCTTCTACGTTTTGCAAGTGAGTATTTGTTTTTATTTATCTTTTAAATATAGATACATATCTACCTTAATCTGCTTTGACGCTGACATGCACTATAAAATGATCAGTAAAAGACACTGTTAACGGTAAGCCCGTACTCTATATGGTGAAAAGCTGTAGATCTAATGGGACATTTCATGTCATTTTATAGTCAAATAGGTCTACTGTTGTACAGTTTTTAGAAGTGAAAAAGAGTAATTTGATGGTTTTTCATTTAAATAATTGTTTCTTCTTCGTTTTTTCTTATCAGTTATGTGCATGAGGGTTATATATTATATCTTAAGGCGTTAAATGAGAGTTTATTGGATTATTTTAGTGTCATATTTGTTATCATGATGGTGTTTTGTATCTATATGACATCGGGCACCTTCTTTATTTTGATATTTACTTCAGTTAGTGGTACATCTACTTGTGATGAATTTTCGTTTTATAATGTTGCTTAGTCTTTATCGTCTGTTTTAAGGTGGCTCGTTAAAAATATTGTTGGTTTAACTTAAACATTATTACTGTAACTTTATATTCAATGTGCAAAACTTAAAATGTTGCTTTCAGGCCTAAAAATAAGCTTTGCTTGCCTTAAGGTTTACCTTCTTAAAGGGATAGTTCCCCCCAAAAATGAAAATTCTGACCCTCAAGTTATTCCAAACCTGTATGAATTTCTCCTGTTCCTTTGTTCCACAAATGAAGATATTTTGAAGAATGTTGGAAAACGGCATCATTGACGTCTATAGTATGGGGGGAAAATACTATTGAAGTCAATGGTTTGGTTACCAACATTCTTCAAAATATCTTCTTTTGTGTTCAGAAGAAAGAAACTCCTACAGGTTTGGAACAACTTGAGGGTCATTATTTTCATTCTTTAATCCATATTTTTGAGCTTATGAAGCACAATTTGAAAATGTATTATAGTTAAATACCCTGAGATATGATTTTGCAAAAAGTATTCGATGTTGATTTAATAGCAGCAGTGTTTATTAATGCAATTCACTTGATTTTGTCATATTTTCATATCATGACCTGTGACACTCTTCTTTCCTTTCACAGACGTAACACAACTGAAAATGGACATGCATGAGATCATCCCTTTTGCTAAGGAGATGCTGAGGTCCGGTCCCTCCAAGGGCTGCCTGAAGGTCTACCTAGTGGGCGGCACGTTCGCCGTCCTGGGAATGGTGAGCGGCGTGGTGCAGGTTGCTGCTTCCCTCTTCCCTGACCATGAGGAGCCTGATTTTGAGATGCTTAAGGTGCAGGAGCTCGTAACAGAAAAAGAGCAGGTCCCGGAGCCACAAACCATCATCCCTGAAGACGAGGAAATGGATGCCGCGATGGAGGCCAAGGCTAAGGAACTGCCCTTGACCAGACAGAGGCGGATGAGTTTCAGAGCTCATGCTTCATAATGCTCGTAACCCTGCTACATGACGAAAGTTGAGCCAAAATGAAGTTCTGCTTGTGCACTGATCCGTCATGAGGAACCGTATGGACCCAGTTATTGTACTGAGCGCTGCAGAGCAGCACGGAGAGGGAT